>RJWJ010038603.1:0-14903 GCA_004363605.1 Indri indri
GGACACAGATAATTCTGAGCCCCGGGAAATAATGGAGTCACAAGATTAACAAGTCTGGTGTGTGAATCGCCAGATGGAGGACAGCTGTCAACCAACCACGATACCCATGAACAAGAAATAAGAGATTGTATGAAGTCACTGGAATCCAGGAGGTTGTTTGTTATAGCAGCTGGTGTTACAGTAACTAGTACACTCATCCTTCCCCTCTGGGTCCCTGATGTCAGGGTAGCTTGAGCACCAGTCATTCTGGAAAATGAACCTCTAATCCCCAGTTCTGGTGTTCAGGCTCTCACGTAGCAGGTCTATGCAGTGGCCCAGAGTCTCCGCTAGTTAAAACTTATCAGTATGTTTCCCTTCATTCTTGGCACAAATGTAAACTTTTCTCCATGTTCTTGTGGAAGTTTTCGTCCACGCTGACAGCCGGGAGTCATTAAAGCAGACCAGAAAGCTGTGCTTAGGTCTTCCAGCATGGTTAAGCAGAACCTCATCCACAGGGTCTTCATGGTTGCCCTGCGGAAGTGGGTGCTTTCCTGGGACCCATTAGTCTGATTTGGGGTGGTTATTATGGGGTGTTGGGGAGGGACGTGCTCATCTTCCTGCCCCTCTCTTTTGGCCCTACCATGTGGAGATGCGCCTTCAGGCCTGATCTTTAAAGTGAGTCCCTAGTCCTCAGTACCGATTCCTGTGCTAATTACAAAGCCGCGCTAATTCCAGTGAGCCCCACTGGCTGGACTTGGGTTGGCGGGTGCTAGTTGAGGGACAGGGAGATACCACCTCCATCCCTCTTTGCGCTGACAACCCCCTGACTTAGACAGGGCCTACGTCCCTTTATAAAGTGACCCTTTCTTGGCAGCCTGGCTGACTTCATTCATTTAAGAGCGCATGCATGCGCATGATGAGCATGTGTGTGTGCGTACCCATCCCTTGCAGGTGTTTGATGTGTTTCTTGTGTGTATATGTAGGTGTGTGGCTTGCACATGTGTGCAAGAGATACTCCGTGTGCAGAGTGTTGTTGCTACACACATGACCTCTCATACGCCTGGTTTGAGGCTATGTGTGTGTTTTGGAGGCGTGTGTCTAAGTGTGTGCCTGTGTATGTCCCTGCATTTGAACATGAGTCCAGGTGTATGTGCGTTCCATGTGCCTGCCTGTGTATATTCTAGGGAGCCTCAGAGCACACGATGTGCATGTGTGAGTATAGGTGTGTCCGCGTGTGTCTGTGTCTGTTTTGACACGGTCTGTGGGCATCGGAGCAGTTCCCATCCCCTCAAGGGCTCCTTAGCGCTTGGGCAGCTTCACCTCGGTCTCTCTGCTGTGGCTTTTTCTGTTGCTTTGTCCCCTTCTCCAGATGCCGCAATTAAGCAAACGCAGCAATTAAGCAGAGTCCCCCAAACAACCATCGCAGCAGGACCCCCTTCCGGGAGCTAATGAGGGCTGCGGCATCTGCAGACACGCACGCGGTACCAGCCAGGCCGCGCACGCCGTGGCATGAAGGCGCCGGCCGGGGCACACACACAGCCCACCTGCCTCCCCGCACTGCTCCTTCAAGTCTCAGCACAGCACTCCCCTGTCCCAGGAAGCCCCCCAGGGATGGCGCTCTGCCTATGGGGCCCCACACCCCTCTGCTTCCCCCCATCAGAGCCTTGACCACCCTGGCCTGTGCTTTGTCACGGCAGCCCTCAGTAGTTCACCCTGCGATTCCCCCGTCACAACCCTGGGCCTCCTAATGACAGTCCCCATCTTTCTCACTGAGTGTCTCCCCTTCCAGCCCTGACCACGCTGGGATGCCTGGAGATGTGACTTTCTCCCTTTTGAAATGTGAGTTCGTTAAAGGCAGGACCTGGGCTGTCTCGGTCACGGCTTTTACCGTACCGTCATCTGGCACCCAGCATGCCCGGAACCCCACGGTCAGTGTTGAACTAATGATAGCATCTTTGCCTCTGCCTCTCTCTGTTTCTACACCCCTCTTCATGTCTCTAAATATGTTGGTCTGCTTGGCGCACATTTGGGGTGCTAGGTCCCCTCAACCCACAAGGTTTTAGCGTAGCTGTGGTGGACGGTTCCACAGACTGGGTTTGGCCCAGTGGTTCTCAAAAGCATGGGCCCTGAGCCAGCAGCATTGGCACCACCTGGGAACTTGCCCCCCTGGTGATCCTGAAGGGCTACGCTGTGAGGACCACTGGTCCCGCTCTTGCAAGGCGTCCCTGTCACCTTCCTTCCTCAGCTGTCACATGGCTCTCAGTACTACTCCCTCCCGCCCAGGGACAGCCATCACCCAAACAGGTTAGGAATTGGTGGATAAATGCCCCGGCCTGTCAGAACTTTGCTCTGGGAGTAGGGGGACAATTCTGATGTGTTCTACAGGGTTCCCTAAAGTTCTCCAGCAGAACTGAGCCCAGTGGCCCAGTGATGTACCCTGGTCCTCATCAATGCGTCCTCTATCCGCTTGCTCTCCCCCGCCTCACCCTTCCCTCTCTCCTGCCCCTCTGTCTTGGCTTCACACCCCCCCCCCCGAAATCAACCAGTTCCACTGAATTCTCATCCCCGTCCTGCTCTTGGATCACCACCGTGTCTTTCCCTCTGTCTCCCCCACCTCCATCACCTCTGTAGCATCGCTGAAGCTTCTGCGTCCTTTTGCTGAGTGTCTGAGTGACCAGTATCTGCCGCGCTGGGCCAGGAGCACTGATGAACTTTGCTAATGATCTGGAAAGGCAGGCCATAGGGCCGAGTTAATTTTAGCTGCAATTTTTCAATACACATAAGTGGAAGGAGCCAAAAGTCTACTCTGAAAGCTTCAGCAGAGCTGGGGATGTGAGGGTGGGTGTGTATCCACACCCCTGCCCTGGAAGGTCACTTTACTCCTCCACTCAGATAGGGGATCCTGGGAGTGGTTTCCAGGTTCCCCAGAGTAGGGCCATGTCCCCATCAGACCACCCAGGCCACGGAGCAGGGCTCCTGAAAGATCAGGTCCCCCGTGTTGCTATAACCAAGTTCCCAGGCCAAGCTTGTAGACTATCACCCACACCCCTCTTCCGGTGACACCATCTGCCAGGAGAGTGTGGGACCCCCTCCCCCTAACCTTCCCTTCTCTGTTCTCTCACAAACACCACGGCAGGCAGACACCATTCCTGGTGAGTCACACGTTGGTATAATTCTATTCAGGGTCTTCCGTGGGTCTTCTGTGAGTGAGGGGGGAGGGGAAGAGAGCGGACACACTTCTCTGGGTCAACCTGGCCAACCCCCTGCCTCTGTTCTATTTCCTATCTTCTCCCTCCTCCTTGGGATATTTGGTCAGTGTGTCTTCAGATCTATACCTAATCCCAGGGGCTCAGGGGCTTGGAGTCCAGTTTCCCCCTCGGAGCCAGGGAAAGGAGCCTTGGGAAGGGGCCCCTCTGGCCTGTTGCTGGGCAGGGCCCAGGTAGGGACACTGCACCCGTGGAGGGGCCACCCCAGGGAGGTGGTGCTGAGACACAGGGGCAGAAGGAGACGGGTTTGGGGCCGGTGGCTCTAGGACAGAGGGCTACATTCAAGGATATGAATGAGTACCCGACACACAGGGACACAGAGCCACCCTCACAGCTCAGGTGCTGCTTATCACGGCCTCGGTGTGTGGGTGTGCACGCGTCTCTCTACTGCTGGCTCTCTCTGGTTCTTGCCCTGCCTTGTCCTTGTCTCTTGTCTCTCTCTCTCTTTCTGGGTCTCTCACTGTCGCTGTGTCTTTCCATCTCTGCTCGAATATGTGTGTGGGTCTCTATCTCTGTCTCCGCCTCTCTCATTCAACTCCTCTCTGCGCCTCAGTCTAAGTCTGCCCATCTTTTTGTCTCTGTCTCTATCTCTGTCTCTCTGCCTTGGTCTCTGAGTCTCTCTGTCTCAATCTCTCTGTATGAGAGATTCTCATTCCCAGCAGCGCCAGGGCGACTCCATGGGAGGTGGGGCCGGGGCGCGCCTTTGAGAGACGGGGGCTGCCTACGCCTTTAAGCGCGGGGGCGCGCGGGGCCTGCGCCTTTAAGCGCGGGCGCGCGCGCGGCCCTGGGTTCCCGGCGAGGAGGCCGCGGGAGCGCCCGGACCCGGCCCGCCTGCCCGGCCCCCGCCCGGCCCCCGCCCCGGCCCCGGCGGGGGAGGGGTCTCTGAGCGCGGCCCCTCCCCCCTGCGCCCCCGTCTGCGCTGCGGCGCCCCCATTCCGCGTGTCTCTGCCTGTCTGTCCGTCTGCGCCCAGGCCTCGCCCCACCCGGCCCTGGGGCTGCCCCGCCGCCCCTCTACCCACCGCATCCGACCCCCTCCTTCCCGGCCAGCCCCCGCCGCAGCCCAGGAAGCCAGCCGGGACGCCGCCGCCCCAGACCCAGGGCCCTCACCTGGACCTCGGGGGGCCTGCACTCCGACATTGAATCGAGAGATCCGGAAACCCCAAGCCTGGGACTCTGATCTGGGGCCGGCACCCCTAGATCCAGCCTTGGAACCCCAAGACCTGGAGCTTGAATCCCAGTATCTGGGGCTGGAATCCCAACATCGGTTGCTGGGACCCCAAGATTTTGAGCCTGAACCCCATAATTCGGAACATAGACACCAGGATTTGGAGTGGAACCCCAAGATTTGGCATCTAAGACCCCAAATCTGGAGCTGAACTCTGAATTCTGTGCCTGGGACCTTGAAATCTGGCACTGGATTCCCAAATCAATACCCTGCAACCCACCATTTGGGACCTGAACTCTGGGATTTAGGCCTCAGTTTCCAAGATCTGAACCAGGGGATTCCAAGGGGCCTGAACCTGAGTTTGGGCCTGAAGTCCTTGCTGCAGACCTGAATGCTGAAACCTGGGGCTAGAGACCTCCAAATCTTGACTCAGCACCCCAGTATCTGAATGCAGAACCCCCAGTGTCAGATCCCAGGACTGGGCTTGGAATTCACACCCTAAACTCCCCCGGTTGGCTGTTTGGAATCCCAAGACTGGAAGCCCCTGACCCTGAACTACCCAAACTGGGGCCTGGGTCTCTAAAACTGGACCCTAGAGGCCCAGTATCTGGGGATCTGAGACCTCAAGTATTAAGGTCTGGCGACTCCATTACCAGACATTTGAGTGCAGGCACAGCAAACAGTCCCTGTGCAGAAGTCTTGGGGACAGGGAAGGCATGACCACACGCCTCCTCCGGAGCCCTGACCTCTGACCCCCTTGGAGCCTGAGGACCCTGCTCCCGGGGGCGGTTTCCAGCTCAGGTAAGTCAACTGGGAGACCTCGTGGTGGGAAGGGACTTTGGAGGAGCTCTGTAGCTGGGGGTGGAGGTAGGTGACAGCCAGGTCCCTTTGGCACTCTTGGGGTTTCCCCAGGAAAGACATTCCCCGTGGGTCTGCGCAAACACTGCTGGACATTGGCCAGCCCTGCCCCTCTCTGACCTCCCCGTCCCCACTGATGGCATCTCCGGGTCTCTGACCCCCCACCGTTCCAGCTTCTCACCGTCTGTCCTGTCTGACCGTCTCGGCTGCCTCTCTCGTCCACGCTGCTCTCTCCAGCACCTCTGTCTGCCCCTGCTCTCAGTGACCATCGCGTCTCTGTCCACGGCGCCGTCTAATCATCTGGCACCGGCTTTCTTGCCCTTTGTCCACCCTGACACTAAGCCTTGGTCTGTGACCGTCTCCAACCATCTCTGACATCTCTGTCTACCACTCTTCTCTCCAGCCGCCGCTGTCCGTCTCTGCTCTCTGCCGCCGCTGTCCCCTTGCCCTGTCTCTGACCATCCTTTGCCCTCTCTCTCTCCCACCCCTGACCCTAACTCCCAGGCTACAGCATCAGACTGTCCCTGGCCTTTACTGCCCATGTCTCCTCTCCCAATCTCTCTCTCTTTTTTGTCGCTCTCTGATCATTGCTGTCCTCTCTGGCTGCCTTCCCTCTCTCTGATGACCTCTCCCCACGCGCATACTCCTGATCAGCCGTCCTGGTGGCCGTGTGACCCTGCGTGCCTGTCCTTCCTCCTCTCGCTCACCTCCTTGCTGCCTTTGGATCATTTCTGACCACTTCTCGCTCTGACCGTCTTCGACCGTCTCTCCTGGACCTGAGCGCCCCCAAGCTCCTCCCTCTCTTTGTCCACCTCCCGTCTTCCTGACCGTCTCTGCCCACCTCTCCTCTCTGCTCGTGTCTGACCACCTCTCATCGCCCCTGTCCCCTGCCCACCTCTTCTCTTTATGGCCATCTTTGACCCTCTCTGAGCATGTCTAATGCCCTCTGGCTTACCTGCTACCCACCCTGGCCAGCCGTCCTGTTCTCTGACATCTCAGACCCTTTCTAACCACCTCCCTTCCCTCCACGGCCCCGCAGTGACACATCTCTGAGTCCTGAACCATCTCCTCTGGCTTTTGACCATGTCTGACCACTCCTCTCTCCGACCATCTCCGACCGACTCATTTGCTTTCAGCCCAGGGTGACCCTCTCTCCAGGTCCCAGACCACCCCCAATGCCCCATGGGACCCCTCTTCTGGCCTCAGCCTCCCTAACGCCTCCCCTCTCCCCCGCAGGCCGCCCCGCCCGCGATGGCTGTCCTCCCGTTGCTCCTTTGCCTGCTGCCGCTGGCCCCTGCCTCGTCTCCGCCCCAGCCAGCCACACCCAGCCCGTGTCCCCGCCGTTGCCGCTGCCAGACGCAGTCCCTGCCCCTAAGCGTGTTGTGCCCGGGGGCAGGCCTCCTGTTCGTGCCGCCCTCGCTGGACCGCCGGGCCGCCGAGCTGAGGCTGGCGGACAACTTCATCGCCGCCGTGCGCCGCCGAGACCTGGCCAACATGACGGGCCTGCTGCATCTGAGCCTGTCGCGCAACACCATCCGCCACGTGGCCGCCGGCGCCTTTGCTGACCTACGTGCCCTACGCGCCCTGCACCTAGATGGCAATAGGCTGACCTCGCTGGGCGAGGGTCAGCTGCGTGGCCTGGTCAACTTGCGTCACCTCATCCTGAGCAACAACCAGCTGGCAGCCCTGGCGGCCGGTGCCCTGGACGACTGTGCCGAGACGCTCGAGGACCTCGACCTTTCCTACAACAACCTCGAGCAGCTGCCCTGGGAGGCTTTGGGCCGCCTGGGAAACGTCAACACGTTGGGCCTTGACCACAACTTGCTGGCGTCCGTGCCCGCTGGCGCCTTTTCCCGCCTGCACAAGCTGGCGCGGCTGGACATGACCTCCAACCGCCTGACCACCATCCCGCCTGACCCGCTCTTCTCCCGCCTGCCCCTGCTCGCCCGGCCGCGGGGCTCTCCCGCCTCCGCCCTGGTGCTGGCCTTTGGCGGGAACCCTCTGCACTGCAACTGCGAGCTGGTGTGGCTGCGGCGCCTGGCGCGCGAGGACGACCTCGAGGCCTGCGCCTCCCCGCCCGCTCTGGGCGGCCGCTACTTCTGGGCTGTGGGCGAGGAGGAGTTTGTGTGCGAGCCGCCGGTGGTGACTCACCGCTCGCCGCCCCTGGCGGTGCCTGCAGGGCGGCCGGCTGCCCTGCGCTGCCGGGCGGTGGGGGACCCAGAGCCTCGTGTGCGCTGGGTGTCACCCCAGGGCCGGCTGCTGGGCAACTCGAGCCGTGCGCGCGCCTTCCCTAACGGGACACTGGAGCTGCTGGTCACTGAGCCGGGGGATGGCGGCGTCTTCACCTGCATTGCAGCCAATGCGGCTGGTGAGGCCACGGCTGCTGTCGAGCTGACCGTGGGGCCCCCACCACCTCCCCAGCTAGCCAATAGCACCAGCTGTGACCCCCCGCGGGACGGGGATCCTGATGCCCTCACCCCGCCCTCGGCCGCCTCTGCCTCTGCCTCTGCCAAAGTGGCTGACGCCGGGCCCCCTACCGACCGTGGTGTCCAGGTGACTGAGCATGGGGCCACAGCTGCTCTCGTCCAGTGGCCAGATCAGCGGCCTATCCCAGGCATCCGCATGTACCAGATCCAGTACAACAGCTCAGCTGACGACATCCTCGTCTACAGGTGCAGGGTCCAGGCAGTGGGGTAGCTTGGGTGGGGGAGTGAGAGCGGGTGGCTCGGGGTACATCTGATATACCAGGCCGAAGCACAGCTGAGAAATGCTATAAGGTTATAAAAGAAATCAGACAGCAAAGGTAAAAAAACCAGGCAGAAAAGATAACAAGAATCAGACAGAAAGGACAAAAGACATCTGACAGTAGCCAGGCACAGTGGCTCACGCCTGTAATTCTAGCACTGGAGGAGGCCAAGGCAGGAGGACCGCTTGAGCCCAGGTGTTTGAAACCAGCCTGGACAACATAGTGAGACCCCACCTGTACAAAAAAATAAGAATAATTAGCCAAGCATGATGGCACACATCTACAGTCCCAGCTACTCAGGAGGCTGAGGTAGGAGGATTGCTTGAGCCCAGGAGCTTAAGGCGAGGGTGAGCTATGATCACACCACTGCACTCCAGCCTGGGCAGCAGAGCGAGATCCTGTCTCTAACGATGATGATGATGGCGATGGTAATGATAGAGGAAATCAGGCAGCAAGAGTATAAAGTAATCAGGCCAGAAACAAAGTTAATGCGGGGAGGGAGGTAAAAACAAATTTAAGCAATAAAAAGAGAAAAACCAGGTTTTCCAGGCGACGGCACTAGGTCCAAGCCAGGCTGCAGGGAGAACAGGAGATGGAGCAGGAAGGCCCAGGGATCCCAGGAAAAATGAAGCGAGGCTGCCCCATCACGAAGGAAGTCGGCCCAGAGATTAAAAGGAAAATTGCAGGGAGGAGGTTAAATAGAGACCGGGCTTCGGGTTGGTGCAGCGTGAACTGCTCCACGGTTTTAGGGTTCTAATATACGATGACATCTAAATTTTTGATTTTCTAAATCAAATTGAACCTTATTGAAGCTCCACTGGCCAGATGAACAGGAATATCCGGTTTGCCACACTTAGGGGTTCCCTTCTCTCTTCCATTGTTGCCAACACAAAACCCGGAGTTTACATCCTCCAAGAGATGGGCCGTGCAGCTCCAGCCCTCGAGCCGCAGAGCGCTGGGTACCTCTGCTCTGACCATACGTGGTCAGCAGTCGTGATGACCAAAGTCACCAAAATCCAAGCTTGCATGGATGCCTGTGGATGACTCCGTGACCTCACTGCCATGCTGGGTGCAGTCCCAAGGCCTGGGACTCTCAAGGGCTGGAGTCTGTACCTTGGGGACCTAGTACCTGGATCCCCCTTCCCTCCCCTGGGGTCCACACCTCAAGAGATGGCCACTTGCTTTTCTTTTCAGTCCTGGAGGCCCAATGAGCTCATTCCACTCCCTTTCTCAGAAGGTTACTCAGTAAATTGCATGGAGGGCCGACCCCTGATAATCAGACAAATCCTGACCACCTTGCCTGGTGGGGGATGGGACGGATGCTGTCCTAGAGAGTCACCCGCCCACAGGTGATCATGGAGCTCCCCGTACCTCTCCCATTAAAGCAGTGCAGGAATAAAACAGATTATACGACAAGGCAACTCTCCAACATGGTGCCCCGCCACAAAAGGAAATAGAGTGGAATTGGGTGGGAAGGATGAAAGGACCTGGGAAAGGAAAAGATAAACAGAAACCAGGCAACAGAGACCAAAGGGAATTAGCTGACCACGCTGGAAAGAAATAAGGCAACAGGGAGGGAAAGAGCAGCGGTGGGGACTGAGCCGCGTTCGTCTAATGCAAAGGGAGCCGGATGACAGCCCCACTGGCCAGCAGACTGTAGATACAACATTAGCAACAGTGCAGGGGCTGGGGGAACGTGCCGACGGGTTAGAAGGAAACGGGCAGCGTGGGACAGGGAAATCAGGTGGTTAGACGAGAGAGGATTCTCGCTGTACTCCAGAGGAAAAGCAGGCAGCTGGAGAGGGGAAGTGGCGAGGAGGCTGGAGGGAAGTCGAGAACCAGGGGGAGAGGGCGAGGGAAGATCAGAGGGAGCTTGCGTGGGGCCGTGGGGGCTGTAAGGCATTAGGTTAGAGGGCAATCAGGCAGGGTCAGAGCTACACTGGGCGGTAGACCGGAGAGGTGACTGGTGGCAGGGCCACAGGGAACTTGGGTGGTGGGACCGGAGTGAAGTCGGGCAGGGCAGCTGGAGGGAAACCGGGGAGCAGCACCAGAGGGGAGCCAGGCAGCTGGGCGTGGAATGAAACGGGACTGCGAGAGCTCGAGTGGGGGCCGCGGAGGAAGCGGGCGGCGGACTAGAGAGAATCACGCTCTGGGGGGTTTGGGGGTGGGCTATGGGGAAGTGACAGGGGTTGGAGTGACATTGGCTAGCAGATGCAGGGGCGTCAGTCAGGTGGCTGCAGGGGCGTCGGATAGCACGGGAGGGGGCGGGGGGCTGGCAGCCAGAGACTGACCCCTGCCTGCCTGCCTGCCCCTCCAGGATGATCCCGGCGGACAGCCACTCTTTCCTGTTGACCGACCTGGCGTCGGGCCGCACCTACGACCTGTGCGTGCTGGCCGTGTACGAGGATGGTGCCACGGGGCTGACGGCCACGCGACCCGTGGGCTGTGCCCGCTTCTCCACGGAGCCAGCGCTGCAGCCGTGCGGAGCCCCGCACGCGCCCTTCCTGGGCGGCACCATGATCATCGCGCTGGGTGGTGTCATCGTGGCCTCGGTGCTCGTCTTCATCTTCGTGCTGCTTATGCGCTACAAGGTGCATGGCGGCCAGCCCCCCGGCAAGGCCAAGACACCCGCGCCCGTCAGCAGCGTTTGCTCCCAGACCAATGGCGCCCTGGGCCCCACGCCGGCTCCGCCGGCCCCTGAGCCCGCTGCACCCCGGGCCCACACCGTGGTCCAGCTGGACTGCGAGTCCTGGGGGCCCAGCCACGAACCTGTGGGACCCTAGCCAGCTGCCCCCTCTAGGGCTCCTCTGGCCACAGGGGCAGCAGGACCCGGACACCCCGAGGGACCTGGCCTCAGACTCACCAAATTGCTCACGGTTTTTAAAACTCTGATGGGGAGGGTGTCGGGGACATCAGGGCACAACAAGAAAGTCCTATTTTTCTAAGCTTGGGCCTGGACCCTTGCCCTCGTCTCTGTCTGTGGGGGTTGTGGGCATCGTGCACGGGTCTGGAGCTGGGGAAGTCTCCCCTGAGCAGAGACACCCCCTCCCCTCAGTTTGGTCTGAGGTCCCCAAGGGAGGCTGAGAACGGCCATCCATTCAGTCAAAAGACGCTCTTTGAGCGTCCACTCCGGGCATGCCCTGTGCTGGGCTATGCTATGGGGACCCAGACAGCCCTGAGCCCTGCCCAAGGCCCAGTGGGAGCCAGATGTGTCTCCAGACAGCGATAGAGTGACCAGGGATGTGGCGATGAGGGAGGCCTAGGGAATTGTGATCACCCAGAAGAGGGGACTGACTCAGCCTAGGGTGTGGTCAGGAAGGGCTTCCTGGAGGAGGTGATGTGACCTGAAAATGACATCTGAAGGAAATAACTGGGCAAAGAGCAGAAGGAAAGCTGTTGCAGGTGGGGAGCCCAGCACAAGCAAGGGCTTAGTGAGTACCAGGCACTGGCGTGCTATGGTAGAGGTGGGGTGGGAAGGGTGAGCAGGGTCCAGGACCTCTAGGCCTAGGAGCTCGGACTCTGGCCCGATGGTGCTGGGGAGCCATGGAGGATTCTATGCAAGGGAGGGATAGGGAGGGATTGGGGCTATGAGGAGGGCGGACCAGAGAGGGAGACTAAAGCTAGGAGCGTGGGGGAAGCCAGGGCAGTGAGCTGGGTGGGTGAGGGCAAGGGTGTACCAGGGCAGCACGGGGGACAGGAGAAAGAGTGAGCTGACAGGGACACTCAGGAAGCCGAGTGGATGGTGATGGAGCTAAAGAGCCATGAGGGAAGGAAGGGCCAGGGCAAGGCCCCGGGCCTGGCCAGGGGAGGGAGAGGGCAGGGCTGCCCTGGCGCAGGACAGGGAGCAGGGGCAGGCTTGGGAACGATGATGTCCAGTGTGGGAGTCTGTGCATGTGGCGGGCCCAGAGGATGTCCAGGAAGTGGCATCCAGGAGGCTGTAGGACCCCTGGTCTGAGGTTGGAGCTGAGGACAGAAACGAGGGCTTTGTCAGCAGAGATGGGGAACCGACGCCACTGAGGGCAAGGTGACCTCTGGGAGGGGGCCCAAGTGCCAGCCACTGGGACTTTCCATACTTCAGGGCAAGGCAAAGAGAAACCTGGCAGAGACTAAACAGGAGCAGCAGGCTGAGGGGCAAAGGGAAGAAAACCAGGCAGTTCGGACCCACGCAACTGTTGTGTTTAATGATATAAATAAAGGCCGTGGTGACCCCGGGGATAGCAGCGTCAGGGGTCGGTTGGGGCAGATGCCAGCTGCAGCCGACCCGAGAGGAGGAGGTAAGAAGCGTGGACAGGGAGGGCAGACCCTGCGATTCCGTGGGCCGAGCCTGGTTCCAGCTGATGTGGAACTCTCGGCCCCGTGTCTCCCCAGGGCTGGTCCTCACCCTGTCTCGGCCCCAGGCCCCCGTCGGACACCAGGCCTGGAGATCTGTAGGACCAAACCCCGGCCTAGGAAATGTCGGGCCTTGCTAGAGACCCAGGAGTGGGGTTGGCGGGGAAAGGAACAGAGCTCCCTGGACTTGGGGTTCTCTGATGACGGGTCCAGAGGCAGGACTGGGGACAGAGCTGGGGTCCTGCCAGCCTTCTGGAGCGACGCTGCTGGGAGGGGCATGGCCAAGAGGCCCAAGGCCGGACCGGCCATTCTCATGACCTGGTGCACATGGCCTTGTCCTCACAGGATGACAAATCCTAGATTCTGCCACAGCTTTTTTGGTGGGTCTAGGTCTAGGCCGTCAGCCAGTCCCAGAGACCCGATCTGACTCCCCTGTCCCCCAGCAGCATCGCGAGGTCCTTCCTCAGTTGCTCGTTAGACTTGGGTGGCTGAGGTCAGGTGAGGTCATCAGGGAGCGTGCGTGTTGGGGAAAGGGCCTAGGGACAGGGAGGACGGTGCCTGGGGCCGGCTACCGAATACCAGGCGCTGCCGGGAGGGGGAGCCAGAGCGCACTGTTCCCAACTCCTCATTTTAAATGGGAAGAACCCCTACCGTGTGCGGCGTCCTGGGACTCAGCGGCCGAGCAAATGCAGGCACAGGTGGGGACACGAATGTTAAATAATCACGCGAGCAAGTGTAAAGCATCTGTGGTGACGAGGGGGGACCGTGCAGGAGACATAGATGGAACTGAGACCCTGTAACCAGCAAGACAGGTTGAGGAAGGGAGGCCTCGGCTGAGATGCGGATGCTCAGGTTGGAGTTAGCTGTGCAAGGGTGCAAAGGGCGTCCCGTGTGCTGAGGGACGCGCGGTGAGTAAAAGGGCCGGAGAAGGCCGGGGGGCTGCAGTGAGGGACGGAGGGGGTGACCTAGAGTCCAGTCTGGAGAGCAAAGGCTGCGGCTGCTCGGGGGGGATGTAGACACAGGAAACCGAGGGCCAGAAGCGGGGCACACAGCCAGTGGCAGCTCATTACAAGTTTGGAAGCAGGGAGGGTGGGAGGAGGACAGGCTGGTCCCTGTAGCATGGCCCCCCCGATGCTCCCCGACAGGGCGCCTGGACCGTCTCCCAGTGCCTGCAGAAACGATCACGTGTGTCTAGGATTTAAAGTTCAAATTTAGCTGCCCAGCGGAGTGCACCCTGAGCCCAGGGAGTAAGTTCTTCCGGCAGTTCCCTGTCTGCCTGTGGCCCTGCACAGTTTCAAAGCCAAAGCTCCAGACTACTGGGGCATATTCTTGAAGTGACTGCAGTCCCGGTCCCAGGACCGTCCCGTCTGCGTGGTGCCAGATCCAGCCCCCGTGTCTGGGTGTGGCTAAGTCTGACGGGGGCCCTGAGTGCCAGGGATACCTGTGATCCTCCGCAAGGCCTCAGCTGATGCCAGCTGCTGCAGCTCTCGCGTGGGCTTACACGGGGGAGAAGCGGATAAACGGGTGTTCCCAAAGCGGACGTTTCTGGGCCGGGTGAACCCGGGCCTGTCTCCTGCCTCTGGTTCCTCCCCGACAGCTGTGCCCTCTCACACCTCCCCAAAGTGAGATGTTGCCCTGACCTGTGTGGAGCCACCCTGGGAACACAGCGGTGACCAGCACGGCCCCAGCCCCTGCCCTTGAGAGTCCTAGCTCTAGTGCAGGAAATAGATACTCACCAAACAGTGGCATCCCAGAGTGGTCAGGGCTGGGATGGGGACAGCACCGGAAAGAAGGATTAGGACCTGCTTTTGCAGAAGGCCAGGGGACTTCGGGAGCCCCAAGGGGGCTCCCAACAGCCTGGGAGGAGAGGCGGGGAAGAGCCCAAGATTCCCTGAAGGTGGGGCCAGCTTTAGGGCAGTGTGACCTGTGGCGCGGCAGAGCGCCCCGTGCCTAGGAGGTCGCTGTGCTTGATTTAATGCCCTCCTGTGACTATCTTGGAATTCTTAATGATTTTTTAACAAGGGGCCCCGGATTTTCATTTTGCACTGGGCCCTGCAAACCATGCAGCCAGTCCTGCCCGAGGGAGAGAACATTTGAAGGATATAAAAAGAGAGCCAGGGACGGAGGGTCTTCGTGTACAAGGAGAGCATCGTGTACAAAAGCCAAGAAAGCAAGAGAGAGGATGGTTCACTGGAAGACCTGGCCGGACTTTGGTGCGGCTGGCACAGAGTGGGAGACGGTGACGGGTGAGCTCTAGGAGTTGGGGAGCCGACTCCCCCCCTACCCAGGCACTGTGGAGCCCTGGGGGGTGATGAGTAACAGAGGGCCAGGGGTCAGGTTTGCACTTCAGAGAGATCCGTGTGGCCACCATGGGAAGGGTGGGCAAGGACCAGGTGGGGGCTTGGCTGCCTGTGGAGGGGCCTGCAAGTGTCTGTGACCCCGAGGAGGAGGGTGGGGAGGACAGCCAGTGTGGACAGGCTCATGGAGAAGCTCCAATGCTTGGATGACAGGCACCCCAACGCACCAGGAGACCCCTGGGAGAACCCAAAGCCACAGATGA
>RJWJ010038604.1:0-14895 GCA_004363605.1 Indri indri
AGGGGATGAGAAATAATGTTGTGGCCATTTTGGGAAAATACGATCTGCCACATTTCCAGAAAAATCTGTGGACAGGGCAACTTTCTGAAAATACATCATATTTGAAGTCTAATAATGGTGTTAACTTTTTAAGACTCTGATAAAAATCTTTAGTTAATATTTAAATTATTCCTACAGGGAAAAATCAACCTCTACTTTTTAATTTTATGAAAATGAGATTTCTTATCTTAATCTTGGTGAAAGCTCATATCTATGTCTCTTATCCCAAAGAAGCTGTTATTTATTTTAATATTCCAATTTTAGTCATACATTAATTATTTTCTTCTATTTTTTTCCCTAAGTGCTAAAAGTTATTTTGATGAGACATGTCATTGGCACTGACTGTCAAGACCATTGCTAAACCCAGTTGAGTTATTTTCTGTTATTTGATTTTTCTCAGTGTCTCTACCACATGGACATCATGTTTATTGCCAGAGTGTGAGATGTGCATTTAAGAAGCTCTCTAGAGTATCTTCAAGTTCAAAAATATCATCTGGCCAATGTGGTCTTTTTATAATCTCTTGAAAATGCTTGCTAAATACCTTCAAAAATATTCAAGAAGAGGGAAATTTTCTCTAATATTTAAATATAAAACTGTCAGACAACTCCACAGAAGACCCCAGAGAAAGTATAACAATAACAGTAGTGCTTATATAACAAGAATGTGTTAGACTAACACATGCTTCAGGCTGTCGCATACCTTGGTTTCCCTTCACAAGATGGGGAATGCCTGCCAGAAGGAGGATGTCCTGTTTTATTCCACTACCGTATGTTTCCTAATTCTGAGACTCACAATTGTGCTGACAAGAGAAATTACAGTAATCTCTGTAACTCTTGCATGATGCAATGTGAGACTGGCAGTGTATAGTCTCCTGCTCTCTCTCTCTCTCTCTCTCACCAATGCAGTTGTATTAACTGCATTGTTTAAAAAGCTTCAAATCTCATAAAAATTACCAGGCAGGAAATGGAAGCTTATTGGTTGTAGCAGAGTGTGCTGGGGGCAATAGTAAAGATCTATACTTTAAGTGAAGGCAGAAATAATAATAATAAAAAAAATTAGAGCATGATAAAAACTGTAAATCTTAAGCATAAATTAAGGATAGGAAGGAAATGCCACCTCAACAGATAAGAGGTATACCAGAAAGATTTTTGACTGGTTGACTGCACAAGAAACATTTGTGAACATGGCATTTAACTAAATTATAGTGAAAGAGAGTAGAGACAAATCTACCAATTACCATAAACAACAGCCCAGATCCTCCATTTCCACTTACAAATATAAAGTGCACCAAGAGTAATTAAATGCTCTGAATTATTCATGAGTCAAAGTATGATGTAAAACTGCAATTACAGGTTAAGAAAATGAGAAAACTACATATGAAAAATCATTAAAATTATAATCAGACAAGTAAAAACCTTAAATTATTTTTAATTAAAGTACAAATGTTAAAATTTAAAACAGAATTGTAGAAAAAATAATGAGAAGTAGGTAGGAAAATGAAAATAAGAAAAAATGGTATTTTTGTTATTTTTATTAAATATACATAAATATTTTATTAATAAAAATTAATGCATAAAAACTAAATTCAAGAGCTGGTTTATTGAAGGTATGCATAAAATGAAATTTTGTCAGGTCTAAGTAATTGCAATCTTAAATGAAATAGAAAATTTTCTAAAAAATATAAATCCTAAAATTGATTTATCAGAAAAATTTCGGAGCACTTCATGTGTCTGTGTGTATGTCTATATTTAAAAATGATGGGTGACGGAATAAATAATGGATGAATGGAGAGAAAGCGCATCTAGAAAGTTATCTGTCAAATCATCAATTATCTCCTCTGAGTATGAAATTAGGGTTGAATTCTATTTTCTTGAAAAGTAATAATGATAAATTAATTAAAAACACAAAAGTATCCAGATTGGAAAGGAAGAAGTAAACTTTTCTTTATTTACAGATGATATAAGATCCTATATATAGAAAATTCCAAAGAATAGAAGAAAGCTAATGAAGCTAACAAATAAATTCAGCAGAGTTGCCAAGTAAAAGATCAACACACAAAAATCAGTTAACATTTCTGCACACCAGCAGTGAACAGTCCAAAAAGGAAATTAACAAAGCAATTCCACTTATAATAACATCTAAAATAGTAAAATACCTAGGAATGAATTTAACCAAAGATGTTAAAAACTTGTCCACTGATCACAACAAAGCACTGCTAAAAGATATTAGAGAAGATATAATAAATGGAAAGAATCCTATGTTTATGGATTGAAGACTTAATATTATTAAGATGGCTATGCTATTCACAGTGATCTACAAAGCAGTTCAATCCCCATGAAAATTCCAAGAGCCTTTTTTTAGAAATGGAAAAGTCAAACCTCAAATTCATACGGAATGGTAAGGAGCCTTGAATAGCCAAAACAATCTTGAAAAATAAGAACAAAGTTGGAGGGGTCACACTTCTTGATTTCAAAACTTTCTACAAAGCTGCAGTAATCAAAATAGTGTGGTGCTGGCATAAAGATAAAGATATAGACCAATGGAATAGAATTGAGAGTCCAGAAAAACCCCATACATCTATGACCAATTGATTTTTCAACAAGGGTTTCAAGTCCATTCAATGGGGAAAGAATAGTCTATTCAACAAATGGTTCTTCAACAACTGGATTTCTACATGCAAAAGAATGAAGTTGGACACCTATCTCATACCACATTAAGAAAAATAGAACTAAAAATAAATCAGTAACTAAATATAAGAGTAAAAACCATAAAACTCTTAGAAGAAGACATAGGGGTAAATATTCATGACCTTTAATTTGGCAATGGATTCTTAGATAAGACACCGAAAGCACAGGCAACAAAAGAAAAACTAGATAAATTGAACTTCATCAATATTAAAACTTCTGTTCATCAAAGGACATTATCAAGATAGTAAAAAGACAACCTATAGAATGGGAGAAACTATTTGCAAAACATATATCTGATAAGAGTTTACTATCCAGAATGTGTAAATAACTCCTACAATTCAACAACAAAAATACAAACTTGATAAAAATGGGAAAAGTCTTGAATAGATATTTCTGTAGAGAAGATATACTAATGACCAATAAACATATGAAACGATGCTCAACATCATAAATCATTAGTAAGATGCAAATAAAAACCACTCTGAGGCCGGGCAAGGTGGCTCATGCCTATAATCTTAGCAATTTGGGAGGCCAAGGCTGGAGGATTACTTGAGGCCTGGAGTTGGATACCAGCCTGAGCAAAAACAAGACCTCATCTCTACAAAAAATAGAAAAACTAGGCAGGCATGTGGTATGCACCTGTAGTCCCAGCTACTCAGGAGGCTGAGGCAAGAGAATTTTTTGAGCCCAGGAGTTTGATGTTGCAGTGAGTTATAATGATGTCACTGCACTCTAGCCTGGGCAACAGAATGAGACTCTATCTCAAAAAAAACAAAAAAACAAAGAAAACCACTATGAGAAACCACTTCATACCTACTAGGCTGGCTATAATCCAAAAAATGGGAAATAACAAGTGTTGGTGAGCATGTAGAGAAACTGGTGTCCTCTACATTGCTGGTAGAAATATAAAATGATTTAGATACTGAGGAAAACATCTGGGTGCTTCCTCAAAAAGTTAAACATGTAAGTACCATACGATCCAGATATTTCACACCAAGGTATGTACCCAAAAGAATTAAAAGCAAGTACTTAAAAAAAATATTTATACTTATATTCAGAGCATCATTACTCACAATAGACAAAAGGTGGAAACAACCCAAGCATCCATCAGCACATGGAAAAACAGAACCTGGCCCATGAAATATTATTGGCCTGTAAAAAGGAATGGAGTTCTGTTACATGCTAAAACATGGAGAACCTTGAAAACATTATGCTAAATGAAATAAGCCAGACACAAAAGAACAAATATTTAATGATTTCACTCATATAAAATATGTAGACTAGGCAAATTCATGGAGCTGGAAAGTATATTAGCAATTACCAAGGGCTAGGGGAGGAGGGAATGTTTAAAGGCAATAATGGTTAAGGAGTTTCTGTTTGAGGTGATGAAAAAGTTTGAGAAATAGTAGTAATGCTGGTACAACATTGTGAATGAAATTAACACCACTGAATTGTACATTTTAAAATGGTTAAAATGGATATCTTTGTTATAGATTTATATATTACACGTTTGTTATATATAACAAGGTATATATATTTACATAATACATTTTATTTTATAAATTTTATCTTATATTATTAAATACATATTTTATATAATATACATAACATATACTATATAAATACATAATATGTTTTGTATGTATAATATACACAATAATATATGCTATCTATCTGTATAACAATATATTACTATATTAACATATACCAACATATTAATATAATATATTAACATAGCAACATTTTATATATGTTACATACATTATTACACATATAAAATGTTATATATATTTGCCACAATTTTTAAAAATAGTTTCTCTCTTCAGATTGGGCTGGGTTTGGATTTTATCTCTACCACTGTCTGGGTAATCCTGAGCAAGTTATTTAATATCTCTAGGTATGGGTTTCTGTATAATATGAATAATAATAGCACCACACCCCCCTCTTATGCCTGCAGTGGGGAGTGGCACAATTTAGGACATTCATCATGCTCTACACATGCTCACTGTAGTTGCCCCAATACTGTATATCCTCTGTTCTGAGAAGTACCTTTCCATTCATTTTGAAATGAGATTGTGTCCTACAACTGACAGGCACATGTAATAAAATATTTTTTTCTAAGAAATATTGTTAAATATTGGTGTGAATTTCAATGGATATTTATCTTATAATTGAAAAAATGCATTTTTATTATGTACATCTATAATTTTTCAGTAAGCACATATTCTTTGAATAACCAAAATAAACTAATTGAATTTGAAAACAAATAAAGTAAAATACAGTGACTATAAAATAAATAGGTGAATGGCATAGAGATTTTTTAGGCAATCTACAAATAGCTTTCTAGAAACAATATGAAATTTTTATTCAGTGGATAAAAATTAGTTTTTGCAAGTACCTTTAGTGGCATGGAAACGGATTTATTGAAAAAAAATTTTCAAACATTACGTATAGTATGATTCCTTTTAAAACCAAAAAATTAACAGTGATGAGTGAATTTTTGCTTTTGCCTTTTAGTTTCTCTTTATTTCTATAATCAATATTTTTTACTCTTTCATTCAAAAATATTTATTGTGTGTCTATCATACAGATATTAAGCTAATAATTCCTTTGGTGATGCTAAAATGAATGAATAAAAGTGAATTAAGAAAATAAAGAGTAACTGTTGGATTTGAGCTACCCCATCCATAATGCTAGCAGCTAGCTAGTTGATTGATAAATTTGTTCCACCTGCCCCTACCTAATGTCCTGGTCCTCCCTTTAACAGGTACTACCTTTGATAAGACCTGCTTACTTACTTTAGTTATAGAAAGTTGGTGGATCTAAAATCTTCCAAACACAGCCAAGTATAAAAATGTTTTCTAATCTTCACTGTAAATGATATACAGTTTTCCATATCTGTGGGTTCTATCTCTATGAATTCAACCAACTGCAGGTCAAAAATATTTTTGTAAAAAATTGTATCAGTACTGAACATATACTGAATCTTTTTTTTCTCATTCCTCAAACAATACAACATAAAAGACTGTTTACATAGTATTTACACTGTATTGGGTATTACAAGTAATCTAGAGATAATTTAAAATTTATGGGGAAAAGTGCACAGGTCACATGCAAATACTTTGACATTTTATATCAAGGACTTGAAGATCTGAGGATTTTGGTCTCTGTGGGAGGTCCTCAAACCAATCCCCCATGGTACCAAGGGATGACTATAATTCTGACTAAGAAATAAGCCAAAATGCTCTGCACTGACACACTTTCCTGATTTTTCTATTTGTTTTCATCCAACATAGATGGATACTCTATTGCAGGAGAATGTGTCTGTGAAACCAAAGGTTGGGGAGAAATTTCTTTCTCTAGCAGAGAACACACAGACAAGAAAGCTTGCATCTTTTTTGAAGTTCAATCCATGTGCTTCTAGCATACATGCCTAAGATAATTCTCTGAAATCTGTTACACCTAAAACATATGTTCTCACTTAAGAAGAATGTAATTTGAGATGGCAAGGATCCTTTACTTTATCTCTGCACACAATTCGTTCCTCTTCCAAAGGCATGATGGCATTTATTTCAAAGCGACTACAATAAATAACTTTTAAGAAATTCAAAGAGTTAAATTTAAATGAAAAGTATTCAGGGAAAGAACATTCCCTGACACTGGGCCTATGGTGCTCTCAGTTGTAATTTCTACACAGCTTATTTAATGCTATTCTCACTTATCGGTATTTCTTTTTCTCTTGGGCCAGGTAAATAGACAAAAATCCATTGTCATTTTGGCCTCAATAATGTTGCTTCCCTTAATTAAGCAACTTATCTTAGTTATTCCATTGTCAGCGGAGATTGTTCTTGATCCACTGATATTTTCATGGGGATGATATAAAAGTTTTTTTCACTTCTGCTGTTTTATCTCTCCAATTAGTGCCACCCCAAATTTATACTCGTGCTTCTCAGATGATGATAAACAGAACAGAAGGAGAACTTAAACATCAAACTGTGGGCTTGCAAGTTCAAAAACCTAAGAGCTAGGCAGAAAATATAAATGTGTGAAGCAGCGAATTTAAAAATTAGAATAAAGGCCTGTGGACGCTTCAATAACAGATATTCTCATTATGCATTTTTAAAAATTAATAAATGCTATTTTGGCAAAAAAATAAAAATCTGCGTTGGCTGGCTAGATTAATCTCCAAGTTAGTAAATTTTGATTTAATACAACCCCCTCATTTTACAGTTAGAGAAAGAAATATCTAAAAACGATAAGCGACAAAACCACTACAAGTTAGTAAAATGACTGTAAGAGGGATTCACTAAGCGATTTTTTCTTAAAGGTTAGCAAGTATCATCTGGTCCTTTGCTGACTCTCCAGCCTCATCTCCTTCCAGACAGCCACTCCCCAAACACAATCTCAACTTTTGCCACCCTGGTCTTCCTCCAAAAACGGCAAAATCTATTTCCCTACTCCTTGAATTTGGACTGGCATTGTGACTTCCTTCAGCCAATGGGACATCAGCAAATGTGACTCAAGAAAGCTAGAAAAAAGTGCCTATGTATTTCTGCTCAAACTTGCCCTTTGCTGGTGCCATGAGAACATGCCCAGGCCAGCCTGCTGCAAGGTGAAAAACACAAGTCAGGTCAGTTTTCCCAGGAGAAACTAGCCTAGTTCAGCCCACAGCCAGCTGACATGTGAATAAGCCCAGCCAACCTGGACAGCTCTGCCTTGCAGAAGCACGGCAGACCCCAGACGCATGAGCGAGCACAACCCAGATCCTGACAAGTAGATGAGATTGGCTGTACCCCACAGATTCATGAGCTAAATGACTTTTTTATTGTTGCATATCACTGAGATTTTTTAGTTGTTTGTCACTCAGAATTATTGTGTTGATAGATAACTGACACACTCGCTTCCTCAGTTGAGTCATGTGGAGTGAGGGGCATTCAGATAGGTCTGAAGCCAGTGAGATACAGGTATAGCATAGACAGTCAGGTGAACACTTGCTCAGCTTGTGAATAACTGTGGGACTCAGATGGTAGGTGTAATTAGTTGAGAAATGGTTTCTAATTGCTAATTATATTGGATCAGAAGGCAAGCAGATTCAGGACCCAGGGCAGGCTTGGAATATGGTTAGACTTATGCCAACCAAATAATGAGCAAGCTTAGTCAACAGCAGCTCAATAAATAAAACAGAGAGAAACATTTTTTTTTTTTTTTTCAGGGACAAATACTGACAGCTGGCACCAGGCTGGTTCGGCTTCGATTAGGACAGGGCCAGGCTTCAGAAACCAGCAGCAGCAGAGGATTTTTTAGGTAGCAGCACCTGGTTCTCTCCACACGTAGCTCTCGTGGCAAACACCTGGGACAACTTGCAGAGAGGCCTCACACACTGACTTTTGGGTCCTGCCAACCTCAGAGAAGTGAGGGAGAAACACTTTATACCTGTAATTAGTACGAGCTGTTGTTGGCAGGTAATAATTGGTTATACCTTTAATAAACTAGAGCAATAAACTCATTTTTAACCAGATGAACCGAGGATGGCTTTGCTAGATAAAATACAGGATACCACATTTAATTTGACTTTTAGATAACCAACATTAAACAACATCAGTATGTCTCAAATATTGTGTGGGTTATACTCATACTAAATATGTTATTGTCTTCACTGAAATTCAAATTTAACTGGGCATCCTGTATATTTATTTGTTAAACCAGGCAACCCTAACCTGGGGTGCTCCTAGGTGATTCTGTAGTTGAAATCTAGAGCACACTTCATAACTCTGTTTCTTCCAGAACGCTGGCAGAGATAAAGTTCCTTTCTGCCATCAGTCAGCAAATAATTTAGTATATTCCAGATGAGGGAGTCAACTCCCACCTCCAGAGGTGTATGTTGTGTAAAAAGAAAATCACAGCCTCAGGCACCCCTGCGGAGCTGGCCCTGCAGATCATTCATTACAGAACTTTCTTGCTAACTTCCCATAAGTAAGGACATGCAAATTATACCTGTGTCTAGCACCTAAAACTAAAGTCTGTTCAATTCCACACTAATAATGAGTTCCAAGTTTATCTTACAGGTAACAGAAATAGAGAGAAGACAGAATCAGGCATTTTTCCACCCACCCAGGGACATCTACATAACTGATGCTTCCTTCACTCCCTTATTTTAGGTAAAATGTAGACTTCTTGGGCTTCACAAGAATGTAGCCACTACCTGATCAGCTCTCCCTACCCCTTGCCTTTTTCCTTCTCTCTGTATGCCTTTATTTTTTTATTTCAAAATATTACAGGGGTACAAATGCTTACATTTCATATATTGCCTTTGTACCACCTGAGATAGAGCTGCAAGTGTGCCCATCCCACACAGTGCACATCACACCCATCAGGTGTGCATTTACTTATCCCCTCCCCGCCACCTGCCCGACCCCCGATGAGTGTTACTTCTGTATGTGCACATAAGTGTTGATCGATTAGTACTAATTTGATGGTTAGTGCATGTGGCGCTTGTTTTTCCACTCTTGTGATATTTCACTTAGAAGAATGGGCTCCAGCTCCATCCAGGATAATACAACAGATATTAGTTCACCATTGTTTTTTGTGGCTGAGTGGAATTCCATGGTATACATACACCGTATTTTATTAATCCATTCATATATTGATAGGCACTTAGGTTGTTTCCACATCTTTGCAATTGTGAATTGTGCTGCTATAAACATTTGAGTACAAATGTCGTTTTTATAAAATGACTATTTTTCCTTTGGGTAGACACCCAGTAGTGGGATTGCTGGATCAAATGGCAGTTCTACTTTTAGTTCTTTGAGGCATCTCCATATTACTTTCCATAGAGATTGTACTAGTTTGCAGTTCCACCAGCAGTGTGTGAATGAGTGTTCCTATCTCTCTGCATCCATGCCAACATTTGTTGTTTTGGGACTTTTTGATAAAAGCCATTCTCACTGGAATTAAGTAATAATCTCATTGTGGTTTTGATTTGCATTTCCCTGATGATCAGAGATGTTGAGCATTTTTTCATATGTTTGTTGGCCATTAATCTGTCTTTTGAAAAGTTTCTGTTCACGTCCTTTGCACACTTTTTAATGGGGTTGTTTGATTTTTTTCTTACTGATTTTCCTGAGTTCTATATAGATTCTAGTTATCAGCGCTTTATCAGATGTATAGCATGCAAATATTTTCTCCCATTTTCTAGGTTGTCTGTTCACTCCAGTGATAGTTTCCTTGGCTGTGCAGAAGCTTTCTAACTTGATCAGGTCCCATTTATTTATTTTTGTTGCTGTGATTGCTCTCTGTATGCCTTTAAAATGCTGAAGATTCCAACCTCCCCTTCAAAAAAAAAAAAAAAAAACAGCCACAGCTTGTCTGTGGTTTGTGTTTTTTCAAAGGATGTCCTCAAAATCTTGGCTTAATAAACCTCCACTGAGATTTTTGCCTTAGTAATTTATTTGGGTTGACAATTGATATATTACTGTTGCAGTATTTATCATTCTGTGCTTATTTCCAGGTTATTTCTGCTACCTCTGTACCCATTTCTCCACTCAGTAACTTGGGCATTCCTTGTATCAGGGAAGTGATGGCATTGGAAATACTAAAGGAAAAGAGGAAGTCAAAGGAATGGAACAAATAGAAAAGATTTACAGTACACAAACAGAAAAATGAAGAGAAGTGATCAGAAAGAGAAAATTTTCCTACCTCCAAGAATAAAAGAAGATCCCTCATGTTTGAGATAAGGGGGACAGTTGCATGGAACATGAGAAAGTAGAGATAAGTTTGTAGACCCAGCAATAAGAGGATAAGACCTAAGCAGACTCCACAGAGGAGGAAATTCAGAACTAATCCAAGTGCTGGGACTCCATGACTCTAGGAGGTTACTCACTGTTTGCAGACTGCTACACTCCTGCTGTGGGCAAAGTATATCACCTGTACCCAGAGCTATGGGAGCTTTACTTCTTGTTGCTTTAGGGAGAACCTTCCTTTGATATCATCACTGCTCATTAGGCAGACAGACAGTCAACCTGTCTGTGCCCCAAGAGACTGCTTGGTCCTCCAACAACCTACCACATGTGGACAATCTCTTCTTGAACTTCAAAGAGCTGTTTCCAAATTAGAACTGGATCCTTTAAACAGTATCAGCTGAAGGTCACCCTTTGAAGCAATAGTGCTAAAACATATGCAGGTTACATGGGGGTACTCCTTTGGGACATTTAGTTCTTCCAGGACCCCAAAACTACAATTCAATTTCAAGGAATATGAGCTCTATTGTCAGACAAATCTGAATTCAAATCCTGGCTCTGCCCCTTACCAGGTCGAACCTTAATGTCCTCCTCTGTAAATGTAGAGATTAATCTCATTGAATTGTTAGATAAGATAATACATAAACACAATTCACAGTTCAAACCATGCCCAGTATGTTGTATTAACTAAGACCTAAAAATAAAAACAAAACAAGAACGAAAGAGGAAGAGGGAGAAAATTAAGATCCTAACACCATGGGCCAAGATTATGGCAACGTAAACTTTATTATTTTGTGACAGAAGAACACCTCACATAGCTAAGTCTTCTCAAACAATTTTCTCCATAATCTTTTCTTCTCTAAAGGTACCTGAGTGGAGGCTGAGGTCAGCACTAGTTGCATAACTTTGAGGAAGTCTCTTATCTTGACAGTGTTTTGTTTTGTTTTGTTTTGTTTCTTTCAATATTAATAGTCAGTAACTATTCAAGAAATGTTCATTACATTTTCTTCGTATATAAGCATTTAAAGGGATAACATGCCTATACAGGGTCACTGCCACTGAAGGGCTCACAAGCTTGTGAGGGAAACAGATGGCTCCAGAGATAATAGGTTCTTGGTCCTATTGGACCACTTTGGTCTACTATGAATCATGGGGAATAAGTCCACCACCACCCGTGTCCCTGTGTAACTACATCAGACCAATCTGGCTCAACATTTATGTTACAAAATCGTGAGTTGTTTTTCAGTTGCCATGGGCCCCCAGATTAAAGGTCAAGTAACCCGAGCATGCCCAGATGAACCAAGAATGCGACCATGGGTGGAACCTAAGTGCTGGGACCGAGGAGTGGAGACTAAGAAGCAGACACCACATGACAGGATCCAGGATCCAATCAGATTCAGCCCTGATATCACCCCATGACAGCATCCAGTCCGAGTATATTTTCTGACATCACCCAAATGCAAGATCCTATCAGATCACATCTCTTTACCCTCTGACTGTAAAACCAGCCCAAACCCCTTGTTTTGGGACACCCTGCATTGGGAACTATCCCCAGTGTGCTCCTTATTGTGTCAAGTAATAAAAACCCTCTTGCTATAGCCAACTTGGCCATGTCTATTGATTTGATACTTACCAAGTGAAATGAACCCCTCTGTTTGGGAGGTAACACCTGCAAGAGTTAGAATTGTGATGGGAGTCTCGATGTTAACACTTTGCAATGCATGGCACATTTCTGAATGAGCAAGGATCATATACCCCAAATGCCAGTGTTGCTCCCAGTGTGAAACACCAAGGAAAATAAGCATTTCAGGGAGCCAGGGGAATGTAGCAGAACAAGTGCTGTCTCAGGGTTCAGATAGATATAATTGCATACCTAGCTGTGTGATCTAGCCCTGTGGTCCCCAATCCCTGGGCCGCGGACTGGTCCACAGCCTATGAGAAACCAGGCTGCAGAGCTCTGCTGCCACCCCCAACAGCACCCCCACCACCCCGAGTCCATGGAAAAATTATCTTACATGAAAATGGGTTGGGGGGTGCCACAGCAGGAGGTGAGCTAGCCAGCTGTGCTAAGCTTCATCTGTATTTACAGCCTTTCCCCATTGTTCGCCTCACCGTCTGAGTTCCACCTCCCCTGCTGTCTGGTGGAAAGGTAGAAAAATTATCTTTCATGAAACCAGTCCCTGGTGCCAGAAAGGTTGGGGACAGCTGATCTAGACCCAGTTATCTTCAAACTCTCTGAGCTTTGTCTCTTGATTTGAAAAATGGAAATAATTATGCCTATCCTGCTTGGGTTGATGTAAGAAATTAAGACAGTCTATGCCAAACAGTATGCAAAATATCGGTGACTAGTTAAAGCTCAATAAATGGTATCTATTATTAATATTTTCATAATCGTAAAGCTATACATACTAAATTAAGAACAAAACAGATTCTGTATAAGTGAAAATTTTCTCAGAGAGAAGAAAATTGAATGAATCCAGGAAAAAATGGCTTGTTAATTAGAAAGCATGAAGTAAATATAAGATTACATATTGTAATTATAATAGGGACACAAACGGAAATATTTGAATACATAAGTTCATATACCTTTCAACATTCTGCCTTCGGGTCATCCCTCAACCAGGATTGTTCAGAGAAAAACACTGACAGAGATCTTTGCATTTGTTTAAGGGAGCATTTAAACTCTAGGAATGCAAATACAATAGGAATTCTTTTTTTTTTCTTTTTAGTCTTCTCTAGCCATCCTTTTGGGGACATGTTTGCGGATTTCAGTTTTCTTTGTCAGTTAACGAAACCCTCTATTCTATATTTTTGGTCTCCCTGTAATAAGAAATTCTTCCTGGACCCTTGAGGAAAATAATATAAAATAGATTCCAAAAACATTCCAACTGTCAGTTATGTTCTGAGAAAGAGCAGATTAATCCCCGTGGACCTCATGGTTGACAAAGTCCTCACTTAATGTGTTTAGCTATAGTGCTAAGAGGAATTTGATAACAACACTCTGGGTGCCTTGATGCTGTTACATGGAATAATTACTGCCCTGGGGTATTGAAGGTAATCAGATAGGCTGGGTCTCCTCTCACCCCAGGGAAGAAGAAAGGGGCAAGTGTGATTATCTTTTTATAACACAAGCAGGTATTATGTCTCATTTCTTAAATTAATTTCAATGAAATGACACTGTTTTTGTTTTCCTTAAATGACTTACTTTCCTAGCCTCTCTCTCTTTTTGTTGTTGTTTTGCTTTCAAAATTAAGAAAGCCAATTTGCTGTTCACAAACTTTATTGTGAAAAAGGAATCATGGTGAGGAATGAAACAAGAGGAACTCTCCTACACTGCTGGTGGGAGTACAAATTGTGAAAGCCAGTTTGGAAACATTTTAGGATTAGTAAAGTCCATGATATGCATAGCTACTCATAGGGATATACCCTAAAGAAATGAGTGCACATGTGCTCCAAGAGACATGCATAAGAATAAGAATAGTAGCATTATTCATAATAACCACACATTGGGAAAAAATGTCCATCAAGAATAGACTAGATAAATTGTAATTATATTCATAATTTTGGATATGAAATTGCAACTCTAAGGAGTAACTGCAGACATTTGCAGAAATATGGATAAAATTCCAAATATGCAATTTTGAGTAAAGGAAATCAGACACTAAACAATGTATATTAATACTATCTGATTATGTTTCTATGATATCCAGAACATGTGAAAGTAAATTATAGTGTTGAGACTTGCATTCTTAGGTTTTAAACTCTCAAAAGAGGAAGGGTAGGATTACCAGGGAAGTCAAAATAGGTTTACACTTTGGGGAGAGAGAGTGTTAGGTAGTTAGCAGGGGATTCCAGGTCTCCTAGGGATGAAAGTGGGCACTTTGCCTTGGTGCAATTGCCCCACCTGGGAAGAAGTACAAGGGTGGGCCTCAGGCCCACATCTTGGTCCTGCCACACCTTGATCCTGCCCTGAGCTACTGCCATACCTGGGGAAGGAGGAAACACTCTATAGTCTGCCAATCAGAACTTAGCACACCAGCTGCAAAAGAATGCAGAAGACTCTTCAGCCCACAGCCTAAGCAGCATAGGGACCATACAGCCCAGACATTCACCTAGAACAACCTGCATGCATAGTAATGCAACTCCCAACTGTCCAATCAAAGCGGTTCCATGGTGAAGTCTGAGCCACCAGGGAAGTCCCAAACTGGGCACTATAAAACAAGATGTAGACCATAACCAGTCCCTTTTGGCCCCTTCCTTTGGCTCTCACTTTGCTGTGACAGTGGGTCTGGTCGTCATCTGTGGCATATGTATCATGCTCTGTAAATCTATATCTTGCTCTTGCCCTATAATACTATCTTTCTCTCCTCAGTAAATTTCATTTTCACTCTTGCCTAACTTTGGTGGGTCTGATCATTCTTCAGCTATGAGC
>RJWJ010038605.1:0-14922 GCA_004363605.1 Indri indri
ATAAGCCTATTCCCCATCTTCAACTGGCTACATGTAAATAATTACAGGCATTGAAGTTCTGACTCCTTGAAGATGTCTGGGCAGAAGAGTTATGCTAATTTAACAGTTCTTAGATTTGGTCTTAAAAAGTTATTTCCTTAAACTCCTTTCTTCTAATGTAACCCTCCTATTCTATCTGAATTATAGAGCTCTCTCTAATAAATTCCTTCATTCTTTCCAAATTATCTAGACCAGGAAAGACTTCCCCTGACAGATGTTCGTGCACATTTTATGTGTATGCGTGTGTGTATTGTTTATCTAGGAAGACGGTCATATTTTTATCAAATTCTCAAGTGATTTTACGAGATGTGAATAATTACCCTCATCCTTAATCCTCCTTTTCTTTTTGCTAATGTAAATTTTGCCTATGAATCATCTCAAAAGGAATTTTGCTATGGACAGTAGGATCATGTCACCAAGAGAAATAAATCCTTGGAAAAAAACATGTCCACGTCTGGTGCATTTATTTTTTTCTGGGATAAACTGCCAACACCATGTCAAAATCTCCACACTACTATGAAGTTACACTTGAATTTTAATTTCCAGTTTAGTATTAAATGTGGAAATATGGAAATTGAAAAAACCATCTGATAAAAAAGTAAACTGCACATAGTAAACAGAGAAAGAGAGAGTTGAATGATATATTGCATATTTGAGTAAGCATCTAAGAAATTTAAATTATGACAAATCAAATGAGCTTCATATATTTCGTAACTTTTAAGAAAAAGGAAATATTTAGTTGAGACCGACAAAAGATTACACCTCTTTTTTTAAGTGTAGATTCTTATTTTTTAAATTAAGATATCTTACAGGATTTTCTAAAGCAAAAAGGGCTAAAAGCTACCCATTTTCTCTTCTTTCCTACTGAATACATTTAAGTAAGTTTTTTAATACAATGGCTTTTATGGCTTGGGAAGGCATGCAGAAGATTTAAATTAGAGGCAAATGATATTGGGTCGGTCAGTCACCTAACCCCTGAGTCTCCATTTTCTCATAATACCCAAATTATAGGATTAAATATGCTAATGATTATTGAAAGCACCTCTTAAACTGGAAAGTTCTTCTAATAGTACTTATTTTATTGTTATATGTTATGCTGCCCACAAAATCCAAAAGTGAGAAAGAAGTTGCAAGGAGAATAAAATCTACGAAGTACAAGACTACTGACCTCACACTCGAACTCATCTGAACAAGCTATAATGTATTTCCTTAACAGTTTTGTTGTTGCGTTTTTAAAGTTTGTCTTACACTTACTAATCCTTTCCCATAATTAAGATTCTTCAGCCCTCAACTTCATACTTAGTGGAAATAAATTTTGGTTTTGCAACTGACTAACAATGAGCTGGTTAGAAACTGACATTACCAAGTTGAAAGTACCCCAAAACACCTTTTCTGGTCTACATGAACTCCATTTTTTTTCTCTTTTGTTTGGGATGAAAAAGTCTTTCGTGTGCCCTAGAGCAAGTTAAACTTAAATACTGTTTCAAGCATATATCTTAGTGTCCGGACTCTGTAAAGTCATTTCTGTGTAGCAGCCCCAGTCCCAGATAAGTATTCTAAACTCCCCCTACCCCAACACCACCACGACCATGGTGGTACCCAGGCCATGGTGATCTGGAACTAATAGCACCTGCCACCTTCTTTCATTATCTATTACTGCATAATAAATTACCCCCAAACATAGCAGCTTCAAACAACAATAAACATTTATTATCCCCACCCTACTTCATTCCAGCCAGCCCTCATGTAAGAACAGCTGTATCTACTTCCAGTGCTGGTAAAAAAAAAAAAACCCTGTCATTTCAGGGAATCTGCTCCAAGATTTCTCTGCCTTAAAATTTTAACAAATGAGTATTATTATAGCCTGGTTTTTTCCATAGTTTTAGAACAAGAGAAATGGGGGAAGGGAGGCAAGCATTGGTATCAGTAGTGTCTATGTATAGTGGCAGCTCAGAGAGTCAAGATTGCCATCAACCCTGCACCCCACACCAAAACCCCTATGTACTAATGGCATGTTAGCAAACGCAGATTGCAGACAAGTCCCCTGAACAGTCTTCCAACCAGAATGCCATCCCCTGTCTTATATAGAAATTCTCAAGCTATCCATGTCTGAATATAAATTATTATGTGTGTGCCCAGAGCGTAGCAGCAGTTTGTTGGATACATGAATATAATTACTCACTAAGAGTACATTTAAGAGTTTAGTCTAAAAATCTTTAAAATATGGTTGTTGTTTTTTTTCATCTTTGTGTATTAATTTAGAGGACTGGCTTTAAATTTCACTGTGGGAGAGTGGTTGTAGAACGTGTACTATGAGCTCTTGGCCAAATATATTTTTCTATCTCACATATGATCTCTCTGTCCTTCAGTATCTTATAATTTATTGCTCTGACTGCACTTAGCACAACCCTTTCCCACCAGATTGGGAGTACCTTAAGGATCAGAATTTAGGCTTAAACTTATTTGATTCCATAAAGCAGCTTATTAACAGCAGGTGTTCACAACAACATGTGTTCATCTCATGCAATTTCCTTACCAGAGGAGCATTCTTTCTTTCGTAAAATGATGTCATAAACTAAGAGCTATTGGTTGACACATTTTCAGGTGAAAGAAGCAAAGGAAAGAGGTAGCGTAGTATAGTAGAAAGAAAGTATTGATTTTGAGCCATTTCGTGGTTCTGAGATCCGTGCTCAAAAACAAAGGAGCATTTTTTTTCTTTTTTTTCTTTTTTTTTTTTTTTTAAATAGAGACAGGGTCTCACTCTTGCTCAGGCTGGTCTTGAACTCGTGAGTTCAAACGATCCTCCAGCCTTGGCCTCCCAGAGTGCTAGGATTACAGGTATGAGCGCCTGGCCCAAAGGAGCATTTTAGATCGTTAAAAAAGAGAGAGAGAGAAAGATGACATCAAATGGAAAAAGACTGGGGAAGGATCAGCCCTAATTCTGTCATTTATTTAAATGTCCTTGAGCATCTCATTGAATTCCCTGTGCTTCTTGGTTTTCCCATCTGCAAAATGACATAACTGCACATGACTTTGAGGTGATTTTTCACTCAATGATTTTAAGATATTTGGGTATTTGAATTTCCTTTAGTAACAATATCTTGGAAAAGTAACATCTGCTATTAGCCTGAAATGGTGTTCTGAAAAAGGATGGGTAGGTAACTATAGACATTTCATTATCTTTAGCTGTACGGCAGATTTTCCCCAAATTTAGGGGCTCAAAGCAAGAATAAACATTTATTCTCTCACGGAATATCTGAGGGCCAGGAATTCAGGAGTGGCCTAGTTGGGTAGTTCTGGCTTGAGGTGTCCTTGGAGTTCATAGTCTAGAAGTTGGCCAGGAGTACAGTCTTCTGAAAACTTGACTGGGGCTGAAGGATTTGCTTCCAAGATGGCACTCTCATATGGCTGCTGGCACAGACTTCAGTTGCTCCTGACAGGGACCTCCCTGTAGAGCTGCTGAGTGCCCTTATGACAGGGCTGTTGGGTTCGCCTGCCATGAGTGATCTAAGAGCAAGAACAAGAAGGAAGCTATGATGCATTTAATAACCTAATCTCACAGGTTATGCATTGTTACTTCTGCTACGTTCTATTTGCTAGAAATCAGTTACTGAATCTAGCCCACGTTCTGGGGGAGAGAATTAGGCTCCACCTCTTGAAAGGAGTATCAAAGAATTTGTGAATTTATTTGTGAATTTGTGAACTTACTTAAAAAGCCCCCACGGTCAGGTGTGGTGGCTCACGCCTGTAATCCTAAGCACTCTGGGAGGCCGAGGTGGGTGGATCGTTTGAGCTCAGGAGTTCGAGACCAGCCTGAGCAAGAGCGAGACCCCATCTCTACTAAAAATAGGAAGAAATAGCTGGACAACTAAAAATATATAGAAAAAATTAGCCGGGCATGGTTGCGTGTGCCCGTGGTCCCAGCTACTCGGGAGGCTGAGGCAGGAGGATCGCTTGAGCCCAGGAGTTTGAGGTTGCTGTGAGCTAGGCTGACGCCACCGCACTCTAGCCCTGGCAACAGAGAGAGACTCTGTCTCAAAAAAAAAAAAAAGCCCCCACAAACAGGTATTGGTTAGCCTGGAGTGGCTCAGCACTGCAAGATAGAGTTACAGAAGTTGTAACTACTAACATTTTTAGTGTGACTCACTGTTTAGAAAGCATTTCCCCATGTTTTCTCTCATTTGGTTGTGACAATCACCCAGTGGATCAACAGCATTAATACCCCCATTTAGAGACGAGGACATAGAAGGTAGGTGACTTTTGTATCATTATTCAACAAATAAGTTGTGAGGTTGGGGATTAAGCCCAGGTTTTCTGATACAAAGCACAAGGTCTCTCAACTACCCTTCAAATGGGAAAACTGGCAAGAAGACCTTTGCACAGACAAGTTTCATTGGCAAGTCTGACTATTCCTTACTTCCTACCAATTGCTTTTATCCATTTTATTAATTTACATTTTTATTTTCAACTTACGTACTTCTAAAATTACTGGAGGCAGTTTACAAATAAAACAGTTAAGAAGAAAGCAAGAGAAGTAAATATTTCTAGGCACCAGAGTTGATCAGATTATGCTTGGCAATAAATGTGGTTCCTATTTTTCTGGAAGTGAAGGTGAAAAGAGAAACATGATAGGCTACAGAGATTTCACTTTCTGACAAGAGTGAGCATGCATGATATCATTGCCTAAAACTAAATTCAAGAAGGACTTTATCACATGGACCTGTGTTGAGATAGTACCACTTGGCATTGTAATTGATATCTTCAACCATGGTTTTGCAAAAGATATACTCATACTAACCCTGTGCACAAACACAGAGGACACAGCTCACCTGTAAGTTGGTGAACATATTTGAGCAAGAGGCTGAGGAAATGTGTCCCAGGCACGTTGCTCTCTAATTCTTTACCAAGTTAAGGCATAGAACTTGGAGAATATACATGAATGGATGGTTGATCTAACTGGTGGACTATCTTTCCTAAGAATCAGAGTTGTAAATGAAAGTCCTTGCATGAACTGCTAAATCTTATTAATTTATGCTGATGTCTTCTAACAGGCACCCATAATACAAATGCTCTTTATTGTCAATTAATTAGGGACTTTGCTATAAGGGAGCAAGGAATGTTAATATAAATGTAGAAAAATGTACAATAAATAGGTTAGACCACATGAGCTCTAACTTCCCTTTCAGGACAAATATGCTGTGATTCTGTGACTTTAAGAAATGAGACGCCAGTGTGCATTTCTGCCCCAAGGAAGAGCTGGCCCAGTTTGTCCTGGGTATGAGAAGCAAAGCTGTCAGAAGCCTTGGCCAATTTTTCCCCCCTAAAGGAATTTCAAATATATTCAAGCTTCTGTATGAGTGCCTGGTTGAAACCAAAGCTTTATACCACATGACACAGGATCCTGGAATAGATAACTTTAGCCCGAAAAAAAAAAAAAAATGTTAAGGCAGGTGCAAGCAGCTGTCCACTTCTGTGACAAAAGAAATCAAGTTTAGCTCCAGTGATAATGTGTCTTCTTTCAAGCACTTGAGTTCTGTTAGGTTCTCTCCAGTTAGCTGAAAATTATACCCTAAATATTTCCTCAAAAGTAGATGACTTAGTGTACTTTTATTTAGATATTATAGTACTTATAAATGTTTCTATTTATTAACGGGTCTCCTCCTTCCAGAATAGAATTGTAAGTGAAATATGGAAAGGTAAATAGCCTTTATGTCTGTCTTAAACCAGTTGGAGTTCCTCCAAGGAAGTAGACATACTAAAGTAAATAATTCCTCATTTTAAAAAAATAGAAAGTATTCTCCTTGAACAGTGCTTATTTGCTCTGTGCAAACAGCTATTCAGTTACAAGGCTTTTCTCTCTTATTTATTACTTATATTTTTATAATACCTGGTTGAGAAATGTTGCAGAGAGACAAAATAAATGTGCATGGGAAAAAAAAAAAGCAGAGAAAATGAGTCTTAATCTTTCTGGAACAACAGAGTCCAGAAAAGGAAGCAATCAGGGTGGAGAAGCTACCTGTTGGAATGACTAGCATATTCACATTCTCTTCTTGGCCTTGGGTTCCCGTCCACCCGTTGAGGTCTACTTGCCTTTCCTATTCAACAGGACATTGTTCAGTATAATCTTTTTTACATCAAATGGAATTAGAAACATTAATTTTCATGGCATATAGAAAACTTCAAAAGTCAGGAAACTACTGAAGGATATTATTACAAAGTTACCATTTAGAATCCAAGAATAGTCTTAACAATTGTACAAGCTTCAGAGCAAGGGGAGAAAATTAAGACTTTAAATTGTGGTGTGGGATATCTGTTCTGGGGAATTGTATGAACTGAATAAAATGTTCACCAAGAAGAAAAGCTGGGGAAGATCCTTCTAAGCAGAGGAAATGGATGGCAAGGCAAGCAGGTATTCCTGCATTCAGCAATGAATGACATTTGCTTTGTTTTGTTTTTTAAGGTTTTACGTATGTTTTTGTTTTATTTTTTCCAGCTTTATCGAACTATAATTGACAAATAAAAAATTGTATAAATTTAAAGTGTACAACGTGATGATTTGATATACATATACATTGTGAAATGATTACCACAATCAAGTTAGTTAACATATCCATCACCTCACATAGTAACTTCTTTTAATGCGTGATGAGAACGTTACTAGGTGTTACCACTCACCTTACCTCTTACATCCGGAAGGAGGTATCCCCAGCTTCCAGCTTTTTTATCTCTTGTAAGAAAGTACACAGTTTTTTTGTTTAAAGTTTTTCAGTGCTAACGGTGATGGCAAAATGCTTGAAGAATAGCAAAAATAGTTATGCATATGAGAAGTTTTAAATGTAACAGTATGATCTGATTTACATTGTTAAGGATCAGTCCAGATGTCCTGTAGAGAATGGACTGTAGGGGATGGGGGTGGAACGGAAGTGGGGAGAAGGTGGGAAGGTAATACAGGTACCCAGAGAGATCTGATGGTGCTCTGGACTAGAATGTAGTAGGGAAGATGGTAAAAATTATTGGATATGGGGCATAGTATACTGACAGAACCAACAGGATTTGTCACGGGATCAGACAGGGTTCAGGAATCAAGGATGAACCACCAAGCTCACGGGTAGGTATTGCTCCGTTCACCAGGCTGTGCCTTTCCTAAAAATGATCCCTTCTGGACATCTCCTCTGGACTGACTAGCTTCGGGCTTTGGGATGAAGAGCTGTAAATAACTGAAAACATTTAGGCCAGCAGTGACTCATGCCTGTAATCCTAGCACTTTGGGAGGCCAAGGTGGGAGGATCGCTTGAGGCCAGGAGCTGGAGACCAGCCTGAGCAAGAGCAAGACCCTGTGTCTACAAAAAATAGAAAAATTAGCTGGATGTGGTGGCAGAAGGATTGCTGGAGTCCAGGAGTTTGAGGTTGTGGTGAGCCAAGATGATGCCACTGCTCTCTAGCCTGGGCAACAGAGCAAGACCCTGTCTCAAAAAAAAAAACATCTCATCAGGGAAATTACAGACATTTTTCTCCTTTCCATTAGACTTACATTTCCTCCATGAGAACGACTTTGTTGGGTGAAATGACAAGTACAGCTGCAATCCAGGAAAAAAGGTGCATGTGTGTGTGTGTGTGTGTGTGTGTGTACATACACACATGTGTGAGGAAGAGAGGTGCTTCTCTCCCATTCACGATGTGAATTGCTTAATTTGGTTCCTAGCAGTCTTTTTCGGAGGCAGAGCGTTGGGCGCTAACGTGGTACAGTTAGGACCAGACACTGAAGAGATGGAAGTGGGAGGAAAATACTGACCGCAATGGAGGAGGGGCAAGAATGTGTAGGGATTCCAAAGGCACAATTTACCTGACTACACCCAATTCTCAGAACTGGTCCTGTGAAAAAAAGCAAGTTTGCTGGAAATCACCTCCTCCCACTGAGGCCTTGCTACGTCAAAGAATCAATCAAGTTCAAGGCTGATTTAGGACTCAGAGGTGGGGCCACAGTTGTGGATCTTCAGCAGCTTGGTGTGGGCTGGTCCAATAATCACATGATTGAAGGATGTTCGAAGGGAAAGAAAGAGGCTTCTAGGGATTTCCTGCTTCTGCAAGCTGAGCTTCTCTGCTAGATCCACACTCAGATTTCGATGGTGTAGTTAACCCCCAGGGTGAAATTAGAGGAATGATATAATTGTATAACTGCAGTAAATCAATTCACTCCTGCAATGCTCATTTGATATCAGTAATTGAGAAAACAGATTCTTCCCATTTAGAAATGTTACAAGAGCACCTGAATTAATGAGCCCAAATGAATCCATAAAGATGAATACTCTAGAGAGAAAGCACCTGTCTACCTCCTCTGAATGTCTTTCCTTTGGACCCGTCTTAAGTGGAGTGTAGAGGAACTATATGATACCTTGAATTGGCAATTTCTATAATCGCCAGTAGTAGCCAAGCTTCCTGATGTCATTCCTTCTGTTGAACAGAAAAGTTGCTAAGATTCAGCCCAGTGATCTCCCACTATAATCACAGGAACACAAGGCTGTTAGTCACATCCCTACCCACCCGGTCTCTCACAATGGTCTTTTTTTTTTAGGTAGCATTAACAGCTACCTAATGCTAGAAAAGGTAGCATTAGCAGCTTAAAACTTTGCTGTTGAATGTATCTGCCTAGCAAAAAGCTGTGGATGGCGTCCCTGTTAGGGCAATATTAATCAGGCTCACTACCAGTCAAATGTTTTAGCAAAGGAAGACAATACTTAGGGCATTTATTTATTCATTTATTCTCCACTCTATCTCACAAAAGTTTTAAGCAAGGTGGCATATATGAACTATTAAATATCTTGTTCTTTACTTGAATGAATAACAAATAATTTTGTTTTAACCAGTTCCATTAATGTTTATATTCTATTTTTGTCTGAGTAGAATATTTTCCTTTGTACCTAACATAAGCTTCAGATTTGCAGTTGGTTACCTACCACACCCTCTCTGAAGATCAAGGTCAACAGTAAAAGAGCTTAATTCAGGGGTCATAATTCATTCTGCATTCTGTTAACAAGCAGCATTCATTTAAAATAGCTATCCTGCTTTCAAGGGTCCTGTCACTGCTCAGTCAGAGACTCAAAGTGATCACTTTCTTGGCATACATAGAAGACCAAATGTAAGATGTGTTCTGTGGGCAACTCTCTGCTTATTTTCTTTCCTAGACAAGTGGTTAACCCGTGTTGCATATCCTGTGTTTACAGAATTCCAGAAAGGTTATGTCATATAAATCCCTGGCGTGTGTGTGTGTGTGTGTGTGTGTGTGTGTGTGTGTGTGTGTGTGTGTGTGAGAGAGAGAGAGAGAGAGAGAGAGAGAGAGAGAGAGAGAGAGAGAGAGAAAGATGAGAGAAAGAATATAAACTGCAACATCTTGAGGAGGAATCCATCAGTTTATAGTGACTGAGAATGTTGATAGAAGATGCTGGCCTTTACTTCCATTTGTTGTTGTGTTATTGTGTTCATTATCTGTGATCAGTACTGGAGGGTAAAAGAATATATCCAAGCAGCAAAAAGCTAAAGAGACAGAGCATAAAACAACTAAAGTCAGACACACTGGTTTAATAAATCTACCATTTTTAAAGTTAAAAAACTTCTTGAAGTTGCAACCAGATTCAAGATAACTTAATTTACAATTTTTAAAAAACCAATTAATTTTGTCCTAAAGTCTTTGAGGATCCTTTAATGAGCATCAGCTTCTAAAATAAACAAAGAGTATGAGAAAAAAGCCCAGAATTTATTAGAAGAAAAATGGCCCAGAGGAGCTTCTATATTTTTAATGTTGCATTAAATACAAAAAAAAAAATTGCTATTATAATGTTTTTTGAGAAAGAGATGCTATTTTAAAATTCAAGGTTTTGTCTCTGATTTTAAAATTACAATTAGCACAATCACTTAAGAATACGTTTCTTCTGATTTCCATAAAACAGCTTAATGTTTTAATTCACCCGAGCTGCTACTGAATTCTATAGGCCAGCAGTCCCCAACCTTTCTGGCACCAGGGACCAGTTTCATGGAAGACAATTTCTCTATGGCAGTGGGGGACACTGGGAGGGGGCAGGGACAGTGGAACACAGCAGCCCGGTGCCTAACATTAGGTCGCCGACGGGTACCAGCCCGCAGATGGGGGCTGGGGACCACAGCTACAGGCCATTTTGAAAACATTCTCTAATCCTTGACAATAGCATGCTCTCTCTCATATTCCTCCAAACACTAATCCTTGGGAAAAAACGTACCTTCTCTCATTTTCTATTCAATGTTTGCTATTGTTGTAATCTAAGTAGGGCTTCTTTGAAAAAATGCAAAATTAAGTTTAACTCACAATTGAGTCTTACATCCTGTGGTCTTGGAATGTTAAAATTTCATTCAAAACACACATTATAAACAAAGTCTCCCAAATGACCATCTAGAGAGGAATGTGGCAAAAGTCCAGAAACTATTGTAATATTTGGAACTAGCATAAGCACAAATAATCAGTGTGTTTTTTGAAGAGGGGATTATGGGCTGCAGTTTTGCAAACCCTACAGGGGATTTGCACAAGATGGGCAAAGCTAAATTCCACATTAGTTGTGTGCCTCCAAAAGAAATCAAACTCTTTACGATGAATGAAGAGGAAGAAGAAGTATTAAAAGGATCTTCTTAATAACTAATATTTGTTCATCATAACAATAATTTGAGAAAACGTTCTGGCTTGTAAACTCAAGTTAAAAGCAGTATGCTTGACAAGCCTGTTCTTAGCACATTGAGTTTGGTATTATTAACAGCGGAGACTGATTCAGGGCGGGAGGATGACATGGAAAGGACAATGGCCAATGCCAAAAATTATGTCAAGTCAGAAAAATCCAAATTTTAGAGGCAGGAAGACCAGAGGAGTTATTGACATACAAAGTAGTATTCTGAAAAAGTGCTTTTGAGATAAAGTAAATCTGTAAAATAAATTTAAGTATTATGGAATGAAAATTAACCATTTTAGAGGCATTTATAATCTAGGCTTCAAAGAGAAAAGGTTAAGTCAAAGAAAGCTGTAGAAGTACCTCAGGACATGCATGCTTTCCTATGCAAACATTGTGTTTCTTTCCCACTCCAAAAAAAGGAAAGAAAAGAACTCTAAAAAAAGAATGTAGCAATGCAATACTTTATACCTCAAAAAATAAAAGAATTGAGGTCAGGACAGGGGAGGGAGAGCCACCCTGTCACATTTTAAAGTGATCTTAACTCCTTAGAAAATTTTAATGTGATATTATCTCATTATTTCTCATTTTATACCTCAGTTAATTTTAATGGTTTACTAATTCGTCAACTCTTTCAAACTTGTTTAGGAGAACATCCTTATCTAGAGAATTCACCCCAATTTTCAAGCTTATTTTTATTATCGTTATTAACACAGAGTGTCTGTAGACACTGATGGTATCTAATACTCTTCTGCCCATAAACAGAATGTGAGTAGATTTTACCACCTCTGTAATCTTTCAGTTTCAGTTTTCACATGCCATTCTGAGAAATTTTTGTGAACTAATATAGCATTTTAGGCTGTTTTGCTTTTAATCATCCTGAAAATGCATCATTTCATTGGGAGGTACAAAGAAAAAGGATATTCTGCATAATATATAATAAATTGTACTAAGTTTATAATACACAAACAGAAATTGCATTATCCTGGCCAACAGCAAGCAGCTTCTCAGGAAAGATAGTTAAGACTGCTTTTAAAATAATTTGGTAATCGCTGCCATTCCAAATAGATAATTATCCCTGAATATTAGCACTGATAATAATATATGAATAATAGGCAAAATGAAGTGGGAAGTTATTATATGTGATTTTTAAGGATGCTGAAACATGTATGCCAAACCTCCTCAACATACCCAACTTTCTCCACAGTAATATTTTTTTTTTTTTTAATGCAAACCTCTTAATGAAGAAGCAAGGCTTTCGGAGAAGTGGAAGTGGAGTGAAATTGCAGGCTAATTGGTGGAAATAAAAAGGTTCCTGGCTTGAAGCAGAAAGATGGTTTCAAATCTGGTTTGTCCACTTCAGACCAGGGTGTCTTTGAGCAAATCACCTGAACCGTGGGAGCCTCACCTCTTTCCCCCTTTAAAATCTGGAGAAAAACATCCAGTTTGCAGAGCTGGGTATATGTATTGCATATATGGTGGGGGGTGGGGAGACTTGGATTACAAATGTTAATAGCTCCTAGGAGGCTTTGCCCTTTTATAACTGGCACTCAGAATTTGAATGCTCATCACTGGCCTTTTCCCATCTAGATTTTAACCAAAGAAAGGAAGAAATAGCCAAGTCTATACTTCTGAAACACCTTGGTGTCTACATAGTGCTAGAGTCTAAAGAGTGAACTTAAAATTGTAAATGGTGTTCTTCTTTACTTGTATTGTTTGAAAACCTTCCTTAAAGAAATGCAGACAAAGTACCCTGGGCATCTTAAGTAAGTGGAATTTACTATTAAGTAAGCGGAATTTACTATTCCGAGGGCAGTTGACCTGAATAAAGTCTGCTTCCCTTCCTCTCTAGCATTGATCACGCCTCTTTATTTTCTTGCATAACTTTTATCATTATTTAAAATGTCTTTCTTGTTTACCCTTTTATTATCTGTTTCTCCATACTTGGATACTTGTATGCGAGTCCCCCGAGGGCAGCAACTTGGCCTCTCTTGTTCAGTCCTGTCTCTCCAGGGCCTAAAACAGGGCCTAGCTCATAGTGGATATTCAGCAAATATTTCTTTTTGATCCAATGGAAGACGGAGGAAGATTCAATAAGATGAAAGTGGGACAGGATGAATGAAGCCATCGGGGCCCTGAATCATACAAATATTCGATGGAGCAGAGAGTTCAGAGAAATAACACAACTACCTGATGGCAAATTTAGAAGGTTACGTTGAGACAGACTCAAGTTTATCTGGCCTGTAGTTCTAGAGAGGGTCCTTCATGGTTAAGTTCTTAAGAAAGTTACAAATGAATACCCTAAAACATCCAAACAGGGAGGAGACTGTTGATCCAACAGCTACATTGTGCCAGGCATTTTGCAATGCATGTGACATGTGTTACTTATTATTCACTATAAACAGATGAGGTGAGTATTATTATCCTCCTTTGGCAAATGATCCCAGAAGTTAAGGAACATACCCAAGGATTCCCAGTGGATATGAATTGAGATCTGACCTATCCTCCTGCATCACGTGGCTTCTAAAGTTCCTTTAATAAATATTACAAGGCCAAATTAAAAATGTAGATATTGCTATATTTGGTTTAGATCCTTTTTTCAGATTCTATTTTGTGTTGGGGATACTAACTCTGATTGCTGTAAAAGAAAGTTGTTTACAGAATATTTCTGGAATGACACTGAAGAAACTGGTAATAGGATTTTCTTTTGAGACGGCAAGGGGGTCCCTGGCAAACCATTGCCAGAGCCTTACTTCTATATGCATTTAGGGTTGCCAGACAAACTATAGCATGTCCAGTTTAAAAGTAAAGCAGTTTTTGTGATTTGTCACAGTTTTAGAGGCAATTTTGGCTAAGGATTGGAAGTAGATATGGTACAGGTTGAAATTACATATAAGACCTAAGGATAATTTTTTTTTTAAATTAGTATAAAAGGACTAAATTTGCAGGGCTGATTTTGATGGCATACATACCGCCAGAAGAGTACAGCAAGAGGGTGTGTGTATGTGGAGGGGTGGAGCTTGAAAACACACTTCCTGATGGAATTGTGGAAATGTGGGCCTTGGAACCCTGATGAAGACACCTCAGTCATGGGGCCTGGGAAAGTACTAAGTCAGGAGAAGAAGAATTCCAGAATATCTTTAGTTCAGTTAAAGTGGAGCCTGAAACTGACAGAACTTTAGAAATAGAAGAAAGCTTTGAGGTATTCTTTTAGATTTCTTCATACTTTCTTCCAGATTCAAAAACAAGGAATTTCTGGCAAGGCACGGTGGCTCACGCCTGTAATCCCAGCACTTTGGGAGGCTGAGGGGGGAAGAGGCCAGGAGTGCTTGAGGCCAGGAATTCAAGGCCAGGAATTCACTATGTTGGTGAGACCCCACCTGATCTCCACTTTAAAAAAAAAAAGGAAAAAGACTTCTCAACTCCCACTGCTTCATTGACTAGCCTTAAGAAGAAAAAAAAAATTTTTTAAAAGAAAATTTTTTTAAAAATGTAAAAAGGAAAAAAAAAGAAGAAAACAAGGAATTTCCATTCCCAACTCCATTGCTTCCCCTCTCCCCAGTCCCCAGCACCACCAGCTCTCTGGAATGGCCTTGAAGTGATGTCCCAGTTCTTAGGTCCTCATTGTAACAATAGCGTACTTACAATGCAATTACCCTTCAAGTGCCCCACAGCCTTTGGGTTCAAAGTCACAGTGGTAATGAGGGAGAAAGTGATCCAGCAGGCCTAGCTTAGGGCAGGTTGCAGAGAAAGGTCAGAAGAGTCCGCAGTACTCGCATTCCAGCTGTATCTATAGCTGTAAGTACAAGCCAAGGAACATTTCTGAATTTTTCTGGGCCATAGCTTGCTTAGCTGTAGAAAGGGGAATAGATGTCCTATTCAGAGGTGTGGTAGTGTCGACAGAAAAGAAGACCAAACTCTGTAAAATAATTTTAAAGAGATTTACTCTGAGCCAAATTTGAGGACCATGACCCGGAGCCACGCCCAAAAGGTCTTGAGCAGTGGACTCGCTGAGGTTGGGTTACAGTTTGGTTTTATACATTTCAGGGAGACAGGGGTTACAGGTAAAGTCATAAATCAATACGTGGGAGGCATACTTGGTTTGGCCCAAAAAGGCGGGACATCTCGAAGGGGGGGGCGTGTTACAAGTTACAGGTAGGTTTAAAGATTCTTTAGCTTGTAATTGGTTAAAGACATG
>RJWJ010038606.1:0-14920 GCA_004363605.1 Indri indri
TATGAATCATAGACATCCCAGAGAGAGAAGAAGAAAATACACAAGGGCTGAAAAATTATTTCATAGACTACTGGAGGAAAATACGCCTGGCCTGGCCAGAAATCTAGATATCAAGATACAAGAAGCACACAGAACTCCTGGAAGACTAAATGTGAAAAGGCAATCACCACATCATGTAGATATTAGGCTGACCAAAGTAAACATGGAAGAAGCAATCCTTTGAGCAGTGAGATGAAAACAGTAGATAAACCTACAAAGGAAAACCTATCAGACTAACTGCAGACTTCTCAACTGAAAGTTTACAAGCCAGAAGGGACTGGGTGCCTATCCTCAATCTTCTAAAACAGAATGACGGCCAACCTAGAATTCTCTGCCTGGGAAAAACTAAACTTCATCTTTGAAGGAGAAATAAAGACCTTCCCAGACAAGCAATCACTAATGGAATTTGCCAAGACCAGACCTGCCCTACATGAAGTACTCAGGCCTGCATTACACAATGAACAGTGCAATAAATATTCACCAAAGTAAAATCACCCGAGAGTTAAAGTCTAGAACTTGGATTCCATGATGGCCCAAGGACTAAAACAAAACAATAGGAATTCACCCAACAATATGAATGGAAATTTACCCCAAATATCAATCCTCTCAATAAATGTGAATGGCTTTAATTATTCTCTGAAGAGACACAGACTAGCAGAGTGGATAAAAATCCACAAGCCAAGTATTTGTTGTCTACAAGAAATGCATCTAACCCACAAAGATGCTTTCAGGCTCAAGGTCAAGGGGCAGAAAACAATCCTCCAGGAAAATGGAAACCAAAAGAAAGTGGGGGTACCTATACTTATTTTAAATATCATAAGCTTTAAAATAGCAAAAGTAAGAAAGGACAAAGACGGCCACTATATAATGGTGAAAGGGAAGACCCAATAAAAAGACTTAACACTTCTGCACTCAAATCAGGAGCACCTAAGTACATAAAGCAAGCACTGTTTGATGTGAATAGCATGATAAACAATATCGTCATAGTAGCCAGGGATTTCAACACCCCACTGACTGAACTGGACAGATCTTCCAAACAGAAAATAAGCAAAGAAATAACTTAAACAGAGCTCTAGAGCAAAAGGGTCTAACAGGCATCTACAGAACATTTCACCCAAATAAAGCCAAATATATATTCTTCTCATCAGCCCATGAAACATTCTCCAAAATTGATCACATGCTAGGACACAAGTCAGAACTCAACAAATTCAAAAAAATAGAATTTATACCATGTATCTTCTCAGATCACAGTGGTATAAAATTAGAGTTCAATTCCAACATAAATACTCACCAATTCACAAAACCAAGTAAATTAAACAATCTATTGTTGAATAACTATTTGGTCAAGGAGGATATGCAAGGGAAATCAAAAGATTCTTTGAACTAAATGACAACAGGGACACAAGTTATCAAAATATGTGGGCTACATCAAAAGCATTCCTGAGAGGAAAGTTAATAGTGTTAAATGTTCACATCCAAAAAACAGAAAGCTCAAAAATCAACAAACTAATAAACAGTCTGAAGGAACTGGAAAAGAGAGAGCAAATCAATTCCAAACCTAGCAGAAGAAAAGAAATAACTAAGATCAGAGCAGAACTAAATGAAATTCAGAATAAAGGAACTATACAGAAGATCAACACAGCCAAAAGCTGGTTTTTTGAAAAGATAAACAAAATTGACTGCTCTCTTGCTAGATTGACAAGAACTAGAAGGGGAAGGACTCTAATAAACTCAATTAGAAATGAAAAAGGAGAGGTCACAACAGACACCACAGAATTACAAAACATTATCTTTGAATACTATAAAAACTATATGCCTAAAAACTACATACTGTGGAGGAAATGGAAAAATTCCTAGAAACATACAATCTCCCTAAGTTCAACTAGGAGAAAATAGAATTCCTGAACAGACCAATATCAGGTTACAGAAATTGGAGCAGCAATTAAAAACCTTTCAAAAAGGAAAAGTCCCGGACCAGATGAGTTCACTCCTGAGTTTTACCAAACATACAAAGGAGAACTCATACATATACTACAGAAATTATTCCACAACATTGAGAAGGATGGTATCCTCCCCAACTCATTCTATGGAGCCAATATCACCTTGATAACAAAGCCAGGAAAGGACACAACAACAAAAAAGAGAAAACTACAGACCAATATCCCTCATGAATATAGAAGAAAAAATCCTCAACAAAATGTTATCAAATAGAATCCAACAGCATATCAAAAAAAATTATACACAATGACCAGGTGCGCTTTATCCCAGAGATGCAAGGCTGTTTCAACATACACAAATCTATAAATACAATACACCATGTAAATAAAAGCAAGAACAAAGACCATATGATTCTCTCAATAGATGCAGAAAAAGCATTTGATAAAGTCCAGCACATCTTTATGATAAAAACTCTTAAGAAAATAGGCATAGATGGAACATATCTTAAAATTATTAAGGCCACATATGATAAACCCACAGCCAATATCACACTAAATGGGGACAAATTGAAACCATTCTCACTTACAACTGGAAACAGACAAGGTTGCCCTCTATCTCCACTTCTATTGACCATAGTGTGGGAAGTCCTTGCTAGAGCAATTAGACAAGAGAGGGGAATTAAGGGGATCCAAATGGGAGCAGAAGAGATCAAACTCTCACTCTTTGCTGATGATACATTTTATATCTAGAAAACCCCAAGGATTCAACCAAGAGACTCCTGGAATTGATAAATGAATTCAGTAAAGTCTCAGGATACAAAATCATACAAATCAGAGGCATTCATATATGCCAATAAAAGTCAAGCCAAAATTCAAATAAAATATGCAACACCTTTTACAATAGCCTCAAAGAAAATTAAATATCTAGGAATATATTTAAGGAAGGAGGTGAGAGACATATACAGGGAGAACTATGAAACACTAAGAAAAGAAATTGTAGAAGATGTGAACAGATGAAAAAATCTACCTTGCTCATGGATTGGCAGAATCAACATTGTTAAAATGTCCATACTACCCAAACTGATCTACAGAATTAATGCAATCCTCATCAAAATACCATCATCATTCTTTACAGACCTAGAAAAAGTAATTCTATGCTTTGTATGGAACCAGAGAAGACCTCATATACCCAAAGCAATCTTAAGCAAAAATGACAAACTGGGAGGTATCAATCTACCAGAGTTTAAGCTGTACTACCAGGCTATAGTAACTAAAATAGCTTGGTACTGGCACAAGAACAGAGATATAGACCTTTGGAACAGGACTGAGAATCCAGAGATGAAACCATCCACATATGGTAATCTAATCTTTGACAAAGTTGACAAAAATATACACTGGGGAAAAGAATCCCTTTTCAATAAATGGTGCTGGGAAAACTGGATAACTACATGCAGAAGATTGAAACTGGATCCCCACCTCTCACCTCTTACAAAAATCAATTCACGATGGATAACAGACTTAAACCTAAGTCAAGAAACCTTAAGAATCCTAGAGAAAGAATGCAGGGAAGACTCTTTCAGACATCGGCCTAGGCAAAGAATTTATGAAGAAGACCCCCAAAGCAAACACAACAGCAACAAAAATAAATAAATGAGACCTAATCAAATTAAAAAGTTTCTGCACAGTCAAGGAAACTATCATTAGAGTGAATAGACAGCCTCCAGAATGGGAGAAAAATATTTGCTCTCTACACATCTGATAAAGGGTTGATAACCAGAATCTATCTAGAACTCAAAAAAATCAACAAGAAAAAAATCAAACAACCCCATCAACAAATGGGCAAAGGAAATGAAGAGAAACTTTTCAAAAGAAGACAGAATAATGGCCAGCAAACATATAAAAAAAATGCTCAATATCTCTAATCATTAGAGAAATGAAAATCAAAACCACAATGAGATATCATCTAAACCCAGGGATATTGGCCTCTATCAAAAAATCCCAAAACAAAAAATTCTGGCAAGGATGTGGAGAGATAGGAACACTCTTACACTGCTGGTGGGACTGCATATTAGTGCAACCTCTTTGAAAAAGAATTTGGAGATACCTCAAAGAGCTAAAAATAGAAACAGCATTTCCTCCAGCAATAGCATTATTAGGCATCTACCCAAATGAACAGAACACATTCTATAATAAAGACATCTGCCCTTGAATGTTTGTGACAGCACAAATTCACTATTGCAAGGATGTGGAAATAACCCAAGTGTCCGTCAATCCATGAGTGGATTAATAAAATATGGTATATGTATACAGTGGAATATCATTCAATTGCAAAAACAATGGTGATCTAACACCTCTTATATTTTCCTGGATAGAGCTTCAGCCCATCCTCCGAAGTCAGGTATCACAAGAATGGAAGGATAAGTACCACATGCACTCGCCATCAAATTAGCACTAACTGATCAACACTAAGGTGCTCACATGGTAGTAATATTCTCTGAGGGTTGGGGGGATGGATGTGGGTAAACTCACAACTGACTGATGCAGTGAGCATTGTATGGGGGAAAGGGCTCACCTCCAATCCTGGCTTGGGTGAGGCAAAATCGTGACATGTAACCAAAATGTTTATACCCCCATAATCTCCTGAAATTAAAAAAAAAAAGAAAATTATGAGAAAAAATGCATTTTAAATATTGAAAAGTTTTTCAATCTTTGAATTAACAGTTAATATTATTTAAATTTTTTGTGAACTTAACATCAAAAATATAATTTTTATTTATCTGTATTAAGTTCAATATGATGTTTCCTTTTTTTTCTGCTCAAAAGTGGCTATTTCATTGATTTATAAGGGGTATAACAATAATTTAATGAGAAAACAAGAGAAAAATAAGAAGGCTAAATATCATCCATTTAAAAATTATGTAAGCAATAAAACACATCAGCTCGATAAAAAAAGCCACAGACATATTTTCTCATCTTCATGGAGCAAGGAAGAAAAGAGAATGAGATAAAGCCTTATCTCCAGAAACACGTCAAATATGTCAATATTGCAGCTTGATGGATAGAGGAGAGAATTTTAAAAGGTTGTGGGATCTTCTTTCCTTGAGGTCATTAGGAATATTATTCTCATTCTTGCAGCGGGTTTGTTTAGATACATTTTACACTGAAGACAAGAGAAACGCCAGGTGAAATCCAAGGTGACTTCCAGTTCTGTTTTTGTATTCTGAGGGATAATGCATTTATTTTTGAAATAATATTTAGAATCAACATAGAAGGAACTCACAGAAACTGATCCAGCTGGCAATTGGGAGAAAATGTTTCAATGATTCCAGTGAAGTAGCAGGGGAAAGCAGGTAATTGTATATGTGAGTAAGTAAGGAAAAGCGTAGCTGAGCCTGATTATCCCTTACCCCAAATAGACGTGCCTCTGCTATGGAGAAATCCCATCTAGTCTTTAAAATGAGTGTGAACCGAAGTAATGTAAAGAGAAGCCAGCCAAGCACAGCTAATCAAAATCCATCAGAAAGCATTACACTTGGCATTGTGCTTGGTTCTATATAGGATCAAATTAAATGAAACTGGGACCTTACCCTCTAAACCTCCAGCTTCCATTTGTCTGTATACTTTTGCCTGTTTTTCTGATATTAGGGAAAAAAATTTAATACTCAACAGAGAGTATAAACTTTCTCTTTTGGAAGCAACTCTTGATAGCCCAGTACAACTGAATTTGTGATCTCCCTTTCAGATAAATATGGTTAAGTAATAATAGAAAATATGGGTAAAATACACAGAATAATTAATCTACTTTGTCAGAAACAAAAATGCATGTGCGATGCCCTCCTGTGCACAAAGGGAAACAAGTTTCTGGGTATGAGATAACCAGGGAGATTTTAATGAGATTTTGTGCCTGTGTGTCCTGTATTATAGATGATATGAAAACTCCCCCGAAGTAGTGGCAATGCTAACGATTTTATCACGACAATGCGATATTGCTTTCAGTACATCCAATGCATTTCTCCATAATGACTCCTTTACAATCTTACAAGGAAGAACAGGGAATCATTTGTGACAAACTCGCATTGACGAGGACAAATTCTGATGTGAACTTAGCTAATGGGCTTTCATTTTATGATGGATATGAAATGTGGGAGGTCAGCAACACCATCTTAGTTGAAGGAGAACATAAGGACACACTATTTATCCATGTTCAGAATTCATGAACAGAAGACATTCTGTTCCAATAATGATAAACTGTCAGCAGGAAACTTGCAGAAGGATACTTTTAAGAATTTTTTCTTTCTGAAAAGTTATTAAACTGACATACACATCATTTTGTTTTGGACATTTGTAAAACGTATAACATGTTTATACCAGAGACTAATGAAATTTAACTTACTATATTTCTGTTTAGGTATATTGAGTCTTATATAGATATATTTCATAATATATGAGGGGGATATGTCATATAAACATCTTTAGCCTAGGGAATAATAATTCCTTAATATCACATGTCCATTCTTCCTAGCTAAAGCACATTAAGACCACACAAGCCAGCACACACTTCATGACACAGTACAGCAGAGACAGAAATATCTGGAGATTCACAGAATTTCAGTGTCACAGCGCAATCAGTGTAAGCAGATTGAACTTTGTTTATGCTGGGATTGTATAATAGAATGTTTGAGTGTTACTGAATAACTGGGCAGATCAAGAACCCTAAAATGAGTATTTAAGATAAGTCAGACCTATTCTCCAAGAAAGCCACACACATCTTTCAAGAAAAGGAAGAAACATTATAACATTGTGCTTCACATAGTTTTATCTTGTGATCCAGCTCCCATGCACTCATAGTGAGGCAAGAGGTCTGCAAGAAGAGTTTTTCTAAAAAAAAAAGTGTTGGAACATTGAGAATCTCTGATTCTTATTATTTAAGCCAACAATGAGGCAGCAATTAGAGAAGGAATCTCTATGGCATATGGTTGTATCTTTAATGTAGGCCTTCAATTACTTTACAAAGGCCATTCACAGGGATTAGCAAGGGTGTCAGCAGCATCATCACTTTTTCATTAGTTATTGATGTTAGATTTGCTAATTATAGTTCGGATTATAATGCATCATCTTAATGAAATGGGGCTGGAAAGGAGGAGAATGGAGTATGCAAAGTTGTGAAACACCATGGAGATGATCAAAGAATGATTTGGCAGAGGTGAGAAGGGAGCTCAAATTTTCCAGTGCAGATTGTAAGGCACATAAATTCTGCTTCTATTCCATTCATAAATACGTCTGTGGATCAATATTAACAGTATCTCAGAAACAGGGATTATTAATACATACAAATAAGAACACCAAAACCCAGTACAGTCATCAACTTGGAACCAGACTTTGGATGTCTTGATTCTCAGATGGATGTTCTGCATTCTTTAGGTTTTTCTCATTACCTGGAGGAGCACTTCTAATACAGACCCACATATTAAAGACACCATTCAATCTGTAGAACATGATGTTCTACACTCTGTCAATATTTCTCCAGCCCATTTCAAACAGCCAATTTCTGCACCTGTGTATGCTTTTTCTAGAACAGTAGATGGTTACTTTGTCCAGAGGCCAGAAAGGCAAAAAGTGCCTGTAAATTATAACTACCCACCCAGTTCCTCCTTCACCCATAACCCTCGCAGCTCCTCACTTCCCGACCCAGCCAAGTAACTTCGACCTAAATACCTGTGGTCCTTGACACCTCAAAGGTGTCTTACAGAATTTCTCAAAATTTATGTATGAGATTAAGCTCCAATATCCCACAGTAGGAAATGATTAATATAATATTATTTTTTGACTCTGTTTTTCGACCAGTATCACTTCCCACTTACCCACCTCCCTAATTGTATTTCATGCAAGTCTAAAATAGCCTGTATGACCTTGCATTCTCATCTCTGGGTCTGCTTTTGGGAAAACTCAATCATGATGATCTATGGCTGTTTTATTAAATTTATTTTTTGTGGACCAGAATACAGTAAAGAGCAAAACATGGCATGGTCCCAATTCATGCTTTTGGAGGAATAGATGAATTGTAAATGATGATATATGGAATTAGGAGGTCATTTCCTTCAAGGAGACTTGCCAGATTTTTATGTGATTAAATATCTAGCCAAAGGGAAATGATGGTAGTGCAGTGGAGTTTTGGTTATTTGGTGATGTTGTCTTTACTACATCACTAAAAGTGCTTAAAATTATTTTGAGACATTTTTTGTTTTATCAAAATATTTCCATGATGTTACAGACATTCAACTGTAGGCAGAATATATTGAAATATTTTAGTGTAAATAAACTGCTTTGCTTAAAATTGAGGGCACATTTCCCAGAGTGGTTTCCATCTGTTTACACACAGAAATGGAGAAACAGGCACTGATATAATGAAGTGATTAAAGGGAAGTGATGCATTGGACACTTCAGGATGATAGACAAATTAAGCTTGACATAGACATTCACTATGTTGCTATTAAAATAATAGTATGAATGTCTTCGTTACTTACAAACAGAAAATAGGGCTATTATGATGAATAAATAAGACTAAAACAAAAATAAAATATTAGATCTCTCATTTATAGAGGTAGTTGTATTAGTTAAATATTAGCATAAGCTAAATTTTTCCACATTGCAGTTTTTCATAAGTTTTAGACTACCACCTCAATATGTGATTAGATATTTATGTCACACTTTAGAAGACAAATTGTTTACTTCACAGTGATATTATAGAAATACGGGAAGTGTTTGCTTAGAAAATAAATGTAAGAAATCAATATGGTACATATCTGTACAATGTCCAACAGTCTAAATTATTATACACATACACATTTTTGCATTATTACTACATAATAATTTCTATACAGCCATAACTCAGATATATTTGAATTCCTTCTTTACCCCTACAATTGAAATCCAGGTTGTCTGTATATAATAGCTCTAAGCAGAGCTTTTTCAATATTTTTAAATATTGAAATATTATTAAAAAACTTAAAGCAATAAAGATTTCAGGTGAAAGTAGAAAGGATCTTCCTGAAAGGAAGAAGGGGTGTGTGTGTGTGTGTGTGTGTGTGTGTGTGTGTGTGTGTGTCTCCGCATGTGTATTCCTATTCACGGCAGTAATAAAAGTTCTCACTTTGCTTTAAAACTCTATTAAGGTAAAATAATCATTTCCTCTTAATAAGTAATTCAAAGCTAATATTTGCCTTTATTATCTAAAATGAAATGATTTAGCATGCTTTCCATCATTTTAAATCTATATTTGATAATGGCTTCATATTTTAATTAGGAACGTGTCAGGAGATAAAGAAGGAAGAAAAAAGAAGTTATGATATTCATATATGTGTTTCATTGTGACTATACATTTAATCCAGTCTCCCCCTACCCCCAAAATATACATGGTGATACAGAATAAAATAGATTAAAATAGAAATAAATGAACTGTTTCTAATAACTAAGGAAGATGCATAGGTATATTGCTCCTCATATTTCTGAGTAGGAAGAATCATACCTGGAAATGACCCAATATATTGAAGGTAGAAAATTCTTAAAAATGCATTAAAATATCTTATACTTTAAAAATCATGATAATAGAAATGTATTTAAGTAATCTTTTTGCCTTCATATTGATACATAATTTATCATACCAATACCTCTGAAATTGAAAAGAAGGCTGAGATTTTAGGAGAAACAATAACAGACAAATCCATTTTAAAAAATATTTTCTAATAAATAAAAAACGTTCATAATATTATTTTGAACCAAATAATTCTAAGAAACAAAGAACTTTTTAACAGAATATTGAAAACTAGACTTGTTTATAATTAAATCCTCAAACTATAAAAAGATTTTGTACATAGCTTAGGTGCTTTTCATATATATGTACAAAATTTCCATGTTTATGGTATTTTCATTTATATATCAACTGGATACAATAGAAAATATAGTGAATGCTACATGTAAAATTTTAGTTTATTGGACAAGCATCGATATATTAGGTTTTATGAACTATTTGTTGTCTTATTCATTAAAGAAGTATTTATTGTGCCACTACCATATGCTAGGTATGATGCTGGGCCCTGGGCTTTCAGTAACGACATTTAAGAACAAAGAAAGCCATGTACACTGCTGGGGGTAATGTAAATGATTATAGACATTGGGAAAACTATAAGGAGGTTTCTTGGAAAACTAAAGATAGAATTACCATATAATCCAGAAATCCAACTTCTGAATATTTACTCAAAAGTTTGAAATCAGTAGGTCAAAGCAATATCTGCACTCTTATGTTCATTGCAGCAATATTTGCAATATTCCTAATAACCAAGTTATGAAATCACTCTAAGTGCCCATCAACAAATAAATGGATAAAGAAAATATGGTGTGTATGTACACACACACACACACACACACATACACACACACACACACACACACACACAAACACAGGAATACTATTACCTAACCTTAAAAAAGAAAGAATTTTTTTTTTATTTGCAACAACATAGATGAAATTTGAAAATGCTATGCTAATTGAAATAAGCCAGATGCAGAAAGACAAATAGTGCATGTTCTTACTTAAATGTGAAATCTAAAACTATGAAACTCGGAGAACCACAGGGTAGAACGAATGGCTATTACTAGAGGCTGTACCATGGGGGTGAGGATTAGGGAGACAATGGTCAAAGGATACAAAGCCTCAGTTAAATAGGAGGAATTAAAGAAAAAAATAATCTTTTATACATTTCAAAATTGCTGAGAGAAAGTTTTAAATATTCTCACCACAAAAAAAGTATTTGAGGTAATGGAGATTATAATTAGCATGATTTAATCATTCCACATTGAATGCATAAATTATTGTGCCCCATAAATATATACAACCATAATTTGTCAATCTGCAATTAAAACATTTTTAAAAATTAAAAATAAAAAAACCCTGAAAAAGCAAATATTCCTGCTTTCATGGAGGTTATAGCTTTGAGTACAAGAAAATAAATATTTCCTCAATCTGTTTTTCTTTAATGTTCAGTAATTTAAGTCTTTGGGCTAATTTGTGTTTTCCCACATTACTACAGAATCTTATGCTCATGCCTGACTACTGAAGGAAAAGTACATTCTTAGTACTATCATGGAAAAATTATCATTTTGATTATTAAAAATATTTTAAATGACAATTAGCTAGCCAAGTCAGCATAGAAGACTGCGTTATATTAATTGATCTGGTAATTAAAGGATAACTAAATTTTCAACTGAATTGTTTAAATAAGTGTCCTATTTTATTTTTGAAATATGAAAAATAATTATTAAAATGTCAAAATGAAATTCTAAGCAAAAATGACACCAGGACATCTCTTTTAGGCACCTAGTTCATTTTAATTGCACTAATACACAATTTGATCCATCTTCTGATTGTTAGAGTTTTGGATTAAGGGAAATCTCCAGCAGAAACAAGTTAGGGCAAAGCAATGGATCTAGTAAAAAACTAGTTCACTTATAAACATTGGGACCATCCAATCTAGTGATTTCTTCTAAATGAAGGCATGCATCACACTTGAATATAGTACCAGGATTGACATAAAATATAGATTCAAATCAGAGATTAATGATTTAAAAAAGAAGAAGAAGAAAGAAAGGAAGAAACAGAAAGAAAGAAAATGGTATTAAATTTTAAGAACTAAGTAATTTAGCCATTGATGGAAAAATTATAAGAGTCAGTACAATTTCACTATTTCCTCTGGTTTTTACTGAGAAAATTAAAACCATAAAATTAGTTCTGTTTAGTTTCTTCAAACACATGTATACTAGAAAGAGAATTTTGACAGAGAAACCTGAATTCTAGCTCTAAATCTAAAGCTAGAACAAACGACATTCCTGAAACCCATTGTCCTCAATTAATTTTGCTTTAAGGACTGGAGTCAGTATATTCCACAAACAATTCTGCATATTATGTGATACACAGTTATAACCCAGTATTTGTTTGAAATCCACACAAAAAAGAGTGTCTCTGATATGCTAAATAAATATGATAATCCTTATTTTCAATTCGAGTACCTAGCTACAAGTCAGATGACTCCATTAATTCTATTCTCCAGTTTTATGACTTTGGTAGTCATTAAGATTTCTTATTTTGTTCAGGAAGTTTGAGTACTTCCTTGAGAAGTGATAGTTCGGTGGAGACCTGAAAGTAGAGCAGAAGTATGTCAAGCGTAAGTGGAGAGTTCATGCTGGGCACATGTCATGCAATGCTCTTGTGGTAGAAAGTAGCACCTTATGACTTACCACGGAAGGAAGAGGGCCATTGTTCTTGGAACAGGGTAACCTGAGAAATGCTGGTGAAAGATAAGTGAGGGATATAGACCAAGAATACTTTAATGTAAGATACTTTAACCTAAGACCAATGGGAAGTTTTTGAATTATTTTAGAGTTGCTAAATGACCAAAATTTCCTTTCAAAATGATTTCACTGGTTGTAGAATTTAGAATGGTTTGAGTTACACAGTATTGACTGACAATGTGGAAATAATGAGTGATGCTATATTGCAGTGGCTGGAGAGGTAGTTAAGGAACAGATCACGACAAAAATAAGATCTCTCTGGATCAGTGAGGTTATGCTGCAGAAACAAACAATATTAAAATTTTTGTAGCTTACAAAACTACTAGTTAAATTATCATTCATGTTGTGTGTCTCTAGCAAATCAGCTTCAGCTCTGTCCCTTGTTACCTTAATTTCAGGTCCCATTTAAAAGAGCAGCTTTTATGTAGAGCACTGCTGGTAGTTTTGGAAGGAAGAAATTGGTAAAGGGCATGTTGGATTTTGATGCCTTTGTTCCAAAGTGCCACATGTCATTTCCTCTCACATTTTATTGTGTAGGTCAAAGAGTCAACTCTGACATTAATGGGATAGAGAAGAGGCACTGCAGGAAAGCAAATTGCAATATACTAAAAGTGATACAGTCTACCACACATAGTGAGGACCTTAGTATTTGTCATGTAGTCCATGGGGAACCACTGAACAGTCTCAAACAGAAATGTATTTAAAGGTGGTAAGTACATATAAAAGCATCAAAAGCTAAGTAAGGAGTATATAAAAGTTAGTATCTATTACCCAAGAAATCTATTATTCTGCTTTCTGGACACAGTATACTTTAAATGACATACTCATAATAACATATCCTGATATTACCCTGAATATGAAAGTATCTAAAACACTTTAATACCCATAAAACAAATCTGAGAAATTAGGGGCCTACTCACCAAAACTGGATTGCAAGGAACAGCTTGGTCATAAAATGCAGGTCCAATAACTCAGAATTGGGCCACATAGTTAGAATTTGCCGGTCATTTTATACCCTGAGACCCTTCCTTAACTCTACCCTTACCATAGTTGTTTAATCTCTAACTTTCCTTTCCTTTTTGGGGGGAGGGGAGGAGGGCTAAACTGTTCCAAGTTTAGTTTCTGTTATATACAAGGAAGTATACGATCAATAAAGAGGATTCTAAGAGAAATCATGGTATAATATTTGCACTTATTCAATAGCAATAAAATTTTAAGTTTTCTTGAAAACAAGAAAGTCAGTTTGTAGAATAATCTACTGAAAAGTCTGAAAATTAAATTTGATTTCTACGCTGTCCTTTATATAAGCCAGTTTTAGAAAACTACTATCACAAACTATTAGTTTAGTAACATCAATACTAAATAAAAATTAAGTTTCTATTAGCCCGATAGATGGAAAATTTTGTCTCAAGTCAGATCTTTTTTTAAGTATATGCATTGAAGTCTATGTGCATATCTTTTAAATATATACAATTGTATTCATACAGTTAAACTAATTTATATGTATTAAGTTTGTGCATTTTAAATGTATGCACAAATTTTAATTATATGTATTTGAAATCACACTTGAACAAGTAAAAACTTTAAATATGATAGAAGTATATCCCGAGTTGGTAATTTTGTGAAGAAAATAAAATGTAATTGTTCTATTTTCAAATATAATATTGAATACAAACACACACAGAATCAGAGTCACAAATGACCAATTAAAATTGAATATCTCTTATAGAAAATATAATCATTTTGTATTTTCTGTGAACTTCATGTAAGAGCAAGTATCTCTAGGTTCTATTCAAATCTTTTTTTTTTTTTTTCTGAGACAGAGTCTCACTCTCTTGCCTGGGGTGAGTGCCGTGGCATCAGCCTAGCTCACAGCAACCTCAAACTCCTGGGCTCAAGCAATCCTACTGTCTCAGCCTCCCGAGTAGCTAGGACTACAGGCATGCGCCACCATGCCCGGCTAATTTTTTCTATATATATTTTTACCTGTCCGATTAATTTCTTTCTATTTTTGGTAGAGACGGGGTCTTGCTCTTGCTCAGGCTGGTCTCGAACTCCTGAGCTCAGGACGATCCGCCCGCCTCGGCCTCCCGGAGTGCTAGGATTACAGGCGTGAGCCACCGCGCCCGGCCTCTCTTCAAATCTTAATAAAAGATCATTCCTATTGACAACTATTAACAAATCTGAAAGGATAGGTTAAGTGATACTTAAATTAATATCAAATTCAGGGACTTCTAAGTCACTTTTATAAGGATTATTCTTTTAATAGGTGTATAAAAAAACATGTTGGCAAAATACTCTCAAGGAAACTGAAAGACCAGTTGGAGTACCAGGCAGGATGTAGAATATGTTTAAAGAGTGTATTTCTGCAAAGCCAAAATCGAAAATAGTGCTATTAATATCTTTGAAGATAAAATCATTAACTGCATCTTGATGAATTTCAGGATTCATCAGCTCATTGTCAAGATGTATTTAGTTTCCTAAAGTAGAGGCATTGTAGCAAATAACTGACTGTGTGCATAAAGACATTAGATTTATTTGAAGAATACCAGCTGTGTGGAAAACATTGCAGTTTCGGCATTAGTATGTTCAACTTCACC
>RJWJ010038607.1:0-14916 GCA_004363605.1 Indri indri
ATTGACCAGTGGAACAGAACTGAGAACCCAGACATAAAACCATTCTCATATAGCCACCTAATCTTTGACAAAGCAGACAAAAACATACACTGGGGAAAAGAATCCTTATTCAATAAATGGTGCTGGGAAAACTGGATAGCCACATGTAGAAGACTGAACCAGGATCCACACCTTTCACCTCTCACAAAAATCAACTCACTCTGGGTAACAGATTTAAACCTAAGAAGTGAAACTATTAGAATTCTAGAGGAAGAAGTTGGAAACACTCTTCTAGACATTGGCCAAGGCAAAGAATTTATGAAGAAGACCCCAAAGGCAATCACGGCAACAACCAAAATAAATAAATGGGACCTGATCAAATTAAAAAGCTTCTGCACAGCCAAGGAAATTGTCACAAGAGCAAACAGACAACCTACAGAATGGGAGAAAATTTTCGCATGCTACAAATCTGATAAAGGGCTGATAACTAGAATCTACTTAGAACTCAGGAAAATCAAGAAGAAAAAAATCAAAAACCCTATCAAAAAGTGGGCAAAGGACATGAACAGAAACTTTTCAAAAGAAGACAGAATAATGTCCAAAAGACATATGAAAAAATGCTCAACATCTCTAATCATCACGGAAATGCAAATCAAAGCCACGAGATGTCACTTCTCTCCAGTGAGACTGGCCTTTATCAAAAAGTCCCAAAACAATAAATGTTGGCGTGGATGCGGAGAGATAGGAACACTCATACACTGCTGGTGGGACTGAAAACTAGTGCAACCTCTGTGGAAAGCCATATGGAGATACCTTAAAGAGATACAAGTAGAATTAACCATTTGATCCAGCAATCCCATTACTGGGCATCTACCCCAAAGAACGAATAAAATAATTTATTTTAATTGAACATTCGAAGAACATAGGAATTAGAATATAAGGACCAATGTCTTTATTTTATACGAGAGTTTTCATCGGATGAATAAATTAGAAGTCACTGCTTAAAAGCTACATTTATTGAAAAATGACATTTGAGGGAGAATAAAAGTTTTTTTTCTAGATTTTATCATGTAGAAAAAATTCAAAGATACCACTGGGGGAAACTCACAGTCCCAAGAAATGACCTGTTTTGCCACTTAGAAAAATTGCTATTTAACATCTGTGTTTGGCCATAAAGATTATATTCTTCTGGATAAATATCTAGAAGTGGAATTGCTGGATCCTATAATAATTCCATTTTTTAATTTCTTGAGGAACCTCCATATTATTTTCTACAGTGGCTACAATATTGCAATTTGCATTCCCACTGACAGTGTGCCAGGGTTCCCTTTTCTTCACTCTTCACAACCTTGCCAACAAATTAACTCCTCATCAGATACATGGTTTGTAAATATTTTCTCCCATTCCATAGGTTGCCTTTTCACTGTGTTGATTGTTTCCTTTGCTGGACAGAAGCTTTTTAGTTTGATGTATTCTCACTTGTCTATTTTTGTTTGTGTTGCCCATGCTTTTGGTGTCATATCTATGAAATTATTGCTGAGACCAATGTTATGAAGCTTTTTTCTTATGCATTCTTCTAGAAGTTGTATAATTTCCAGTCTTACATTTAAGTCTTTGGAGGATGGGCTCAAGCTCTCTCAAGGAAAATATGAGGTGCTAGATCACCACTGTTTTTTGTAATTTGAGTAGTATTCCATTGTATACATATACCATATTTTGTTAATCCACTCATGGATTGATGGGCACTTGGGTTGTTTCCACATCCTTGCAATAGCAAATCATGCTGCCATAAACATTCGAGTGCAGATGTCTTTATTATAGGAATGTCTTTTGTTCCTTTGGGTAGATGCCTAATAGTGCTATTGCTGGATCAAATGGTATTTCTATTTTTAGCTCTTTGAGGTATCTCCAAATTCTTTTCCACAGAGGTTGTACTAATTTGCAGTCCCACCAGCAGTGTAAGAGTGTTCCTATCTCTCCACATACTTGCCAGCATTTGTTGCTTTGGGATATTTTGATAAAGGCCATTCTCACTGGGGTTAAGTGATATCTCATTGTGGTTTTCATTTGCATTTCCCTGATGATTAGAGATGTTGAGCATTTTTTTAATGTTTGCTGGCCATTATTCTGTCTTCTTTTGAAAAGTTTCTGTTCATTTCCTTTGCCCATTTATTGTTGAGTTTGTTTGATTTTTTCTTATTGATTGTTTTGAGTTCTACATGGATTCTTGTTATCAGCCCTTTATTGGATGTGTAGAAAGCAAATATTTTCTCCCATTCTGTAGGCTGTCTATTCATTCTAACGATAGTTTCCGTGGCTGTGCGGAAGCTTCTTAATTTGATCAGGTCCCATTTATTTATTTTTGTTGCTGCTGTGATTGCTTCGGGGGTCTTCTTCATAAATTCTTTGCCTAGACATTCGCCTAGGCAAAGAATTTATAAAAATGTTTTATTTTTATTTATTATGGGTACATAATAGTTATGTGTATTTATAAAGCATATGTGATATTTTGATACAGGCATACAGGGTAATTAGGGTATCCATCACCTCAGGCATTTATCATATATTTGTGTTAGGAACATTCCAATTATACTCTTTTAGTTATTTTAAAGTATACCCTAACATAGTATTGATTATATTCACATTGTCATGCTATCAAATATTGCTCCTTCTATCTAACTTTATTTTTACATCCATTTACCATCCCTACTTTATCCCCACATGCCTGCTATCATTCCCAGTCTGTGGTAATCATCATTCTACTCTCTGTCTCCATAAGATCAATTGTTTTCAATATTTAGCTCCCGTATGTGAGTGAGAACATGCAAGATTTGTCTTTCTGTGCTTGGCCTATTTCACTTAACATAATGTTCTCCAGGTCTGTCCATATTGTTGCAAATGGCAGGATTTCATTCTTTTTTCATGGCTAATATTCCATTGTGTATATGTACCACAATTTCTTTATTCATTCATCTGTTGGTGGATACTTAGGTTGATTCCAAATCTTGCCTATTGTGAATAGTGCCACAATAAACATGGGAGTGCAGATATCTTTTCGATATAGTGAATTCCCTTCTTTTGTATGTATACCTACCGGTGAGATTGTCAGATCATATGATAGTTCTATTTTTAGTTTTTTGAGGAACCTACATACTGTTCTCCATAGTGGTTGCAATAATTTACATTCCAATCAACATATATGAGGGTTCCCCTTTGTCTACATCCTTGCCAGCATTCATTATTGACTACCTTTTTAAAAAAAATGTCAAAGTATTATGGGGCTACAAATATTTCTGGTTACATGGATTGCTATTGTAATGCTTGAGTCAGGGTTAGAAGTGTGCTGATTATCCAGATAGTGTTCATTGTACCCGGTAGGTAGCTTTTCACCTATCCCCTCCTGCCACCTCTCTCCTGCTTGATTTCCATTGAGTTTTACTTCCCTCTGTGCACACGTGCTCATTAGTTAGTTCCAATTTAATAGAGAATACATGTGGTGTTTGTTTTTCCATTATTTAGATACTTCATTTAGGAAAATGGTCTCCAGTTCCATCCAAATTGTTGCAAAAGGCATTAAATCATCTTTTGTCATGGCTGGGTAGTATTCTATGATATACGTATAGCACATTTTGTTAATACACTCATGAATTGATGGGCATTTGGGTTGATTGCCATATCTTTACAATTGTGAATTGTGCTGCAATAAACATTTGAGTGCAGGTGTCATTTTGATAAAATAACTTCTTTTCTTTTGGGTAAAGAAGTGGAAGAATCTACCTAGTAGTGGGATTGCCAGATCAAATGGTAGGTCTACTTTTAGTTCTTTGAGGTATCACTATACTACTTTCCATAGAAGTTGAAATAGTTTGCAGTCCCACCAACAGTGTATAAGTGTTCCTTTCACCCTGCATCCAGGCCAGCATCTATTGTTTTGGGACTTTTTGATAAAAGCTATTTTCACTGGAGTTAGGTGATATCTCATTGTGATTTTGATTTACATTTCCCTGATGTTTAGAGAGGTTGGGCATTTTTTCATAGGTTTGCTGGCCACTTGTCTATCTTCTTTTGAAAAGCTTCTGTTCATGTCTTTTGCCGACATTATAATGGGGTTGTTCAATGTTTTCTTGTTGATTTACTTGAGTTCTTTGTAGATTCTGGTCATTAGCCCTTTATGGGATGCAGAGCATGCAAATATTTTCTCCTATTCTGTAGGTTGTCTATTCATTCTATTGATTGTTTCCTTGGCTGCACGGAAGCATTTTAATTTAATCATGTCCCATTTATTTATTTTTGTTGTTGCTGTGATTGCCTTTCAGTCTTCTTCATAAATTCTTTGTATAGCCTGATATCCATAAGAATTTTTCCAGCCTCTTCTTCTACAATTCTTATAGTTTCATGCCTTAGGTTTAAGTCTGTTATTCATCAAGAATTAATTTTTGGGAGTGGTGAGAGGTACAGATCCTGTTTCAGTCTTCTACATGTGACTATCCAATTTTCCCAGCACCATTTATTGAATAGGGATTCTTTTCCCTAGTGTATATTTTTGTCTGCTTTGTCAAAGATGAGATGGCAATATGAGAAAGGATTTATATGTGCCTTCTCTATTCTGTTCCATTGGTCTATGTCTCTGTTCTTGTGCCAATACCATACTGTTTTGGTTACTATAGCCTTGTACTATAGCTTGAAGTCTGGTAAAGTGATGCCTCCCAAATTGTTCTTTTTGCTTAAGGGTTCTTTGGCCATTCGGGGTCATTTCTGCTTCTATACGAAGCATAGGATTATTTTTTCTAGATCAGAAAAAAATGACAGTGGTATTTTATTGGGGATTGTGTTGAATCTGAAAATCACTTTGGGTAATATGGACATTTTAACAATGTTGATTCTACCAATCCATTACCATGATATGTTTTTCCACTTTTTTCTATCACCTGCACTTTCTTTCCTCAGTATTTCACAGTTCTCTTTGCAGAGATCTTTTACCTCCTTGGTTAAGTACATTCCTAGGTATTTTATTTTCTTTGTAGCAATTGTGAATGGTATTGAGTCTTTGATTTGACTCTCAGCTTGACCATTATTGGTATATAGGAATGCTACTGATTTGTGTACATTGATATAGTAACCTGTGACTTTGTTGAATTTATGTACCAATTGTATGAGTCTCTTGATGGAGTTTTTGGGATTTTGTAGATATAAGATCATATTGTCAACAAAAAGTGATAGTTTGACATCCTCTTTCCCAATTTGGATACCCTTAATTTCTTTCTCTTGCCTGATTGCTCTGGCTAGGACTTCCAACACTATGTTGAATAGAACTGGTGACAGTGGTCACCCTTGTCTTTTTCCAGTTGTTAGTGAGAATGCTTTCAAATTTTTCCCATTCAGTATGAGGCTGGTTGTGGGATTCTCATATATGACTTTTATAATCTTGAAATATGTTTATTTTATGCCTAGTTTGTCAAGGGTTTTTATCATGAAAGGGTGCTGAATTTTTTCAAATGCTTTTTCTCCATCTATTGAGATGATCGTATGATCTTTGTTTTTGCTTCTGTTTATGTGGTGAATCACATTTATTGATTTATGTATGTTGAACCATCTTTGCATCCTGGAATGAAGCCCACTTGGTCGTGGTGGGTTATTTTTTTGATGTGTTGTTGAATTTGGTTTGTTGAATTGAGGATTTCTGCATCTATGTTCATAAGCAATATTGATCTGTAGTTTCCTTTTTTGTTGTGTTCTTTCCTGGCTTTGGAATCAAGGTGATAGTGGCTTTTGATTTGACAGGGCTTTTTCCTCCCCACTCAGATGTGTAGGTGTGTTTGTAGCATGTGTTGGATAAGAACCTTTGGCTTTGCTTGTGGGTGCTTTGATGACACTCTAGTTTCTGGATGGATGCCTTGGTTATAGATATCCTTAGTGTGGTTGTTTTCTCCATTGCTAGTTGTTTGTATGCTGTAGCCATGGTGAGCTACGTGTGTGGGCATATTCCCTGTCTCTCTTTGATGGGGGAGGATGGAGGTCTTTGAAATCCTTTCTCTTTCCCAGCCCTGTGGTCTGCTTAACAGTGTGAATTGTATTAGCATGTCCAGTTTAATCTTTGACTCAGTAGGTGGTGCTTGTGGATGAGGATCAACCACACCCTGTATGATTGAGTCAATAGATGCTGTAAGGGGCTGTGTAGATTGACCTCCTTGTCAGTAGGTGGTGCTTGCCAGAAGGAACAAGCTGCAGTGTTATTTTTGGGACCTGTGACTGGCTCTAGTCCCTCAGGAGAAGCACTTGAATGTCACAGGTGGTGGGTGAGGCCCTGGAAGTTCCAGGTGATTCCTTATTGTCTGCCATAGCAGAGGCAGGTGGAGAGGAGTGAGGCTGGGTTAGGTGAGCCCACACTCAGGCTCCACGAAAGCTGGCATTGTAGCTGATTCAGCAGGGGTCGAAGGTCTACTCCCAGCTTCTGGAGAAAGCCCCCGGGGAGAGGCTGAAGTGGCCCCACCCAACCACAAAGACTGCTTGTGGAAATGGGGCCATTTGAGATTCACAATCTGGGTGTCAGGAGTAGGTTTTGCTCTTCTCCCTGCTCCTTTGCTCCACAGTCTCCCTCCAATGTCTGCTGGCAGGCCTGAGGTTGAACTAGCTAAGCTCCCCAACAATTGTGCTGTGTGCTGGGGAACTTCCTTGCCCAGGGTCCAGTGAAAAGGCTACACTCAATGATCCAGAAGGCCACTTGTGGCCCCAAGGCTGCAGGTTCCCCTACCTGTGCCAAGTGTCTGAGGCTCAATTCCAATAGGGATACCAAGAGAGCCAGATGATACCTGCATATATGGTAGGATGCATAATAGGCAAGGAATCCTGAAAGTAGGGGACCTGAATCTTTCATAATGAGTAGTGTATGCATTTCACATCTGAAATTTTAAAAAAATAATCCCCCATTTGTTTTGCTTTTTATTTTCCTGTCCAATATATTCAGCTCCCACCACCAAGCCTTTTGCCACAATTTCCTCAGTCATCTCTTGCTTGGTTGGAGTTTGATCTCCAGAATTTTCCTCAAGAAAAATGCTTTGAAACAATATTTCTGAGTTCTTGCATGTTTAACACTGTTTTTCTCTACTTTTTATACTGAGAGGATAATTTAGAAGATATAAAATTTATCTCATAAAATATTGTACCACTGTCTTTTTGCATTAATTATTATGGAGAAATCCAACAAAAGACTAATTTTTCTTGTGTTGTATTTGACCTGAGTCTTTTGCTTGTTTTCCCAAAGGCTTTTTTCTTTATTTTTGCAGTGTGGAATATCATTAGGATGTGTCTTTTGTGACTGCTCTTAGTTCATTTTCTCTGATGCATGGTAAGCCCTGCCAAAAAGTCTTTTTGTAGTTCAGAGTAGATTTCCTGAATTGAATAGTTGTCTACTCCATTGCTTTGTTGCTATTTGGGGACTTCAATTATATGTGCATTAGATTGTCTTTGCTTGTCTTCTACATCTATCACATTTAATTTTTAACTCTTTTTTTATAATTTTCAAGTTTTTATCTTCTATACACCTTATTGTACATTCTGAATGACTGTAGGTCCTCCAATTTCATCTTCATTTTGGTGACCATTTTCAAATCTTATTATTTTCTTAGTTCTACTATTTCATATTTTATATCCTCCTACTGTTTTTCTAGCTTTTTCCTGAATTCTTGCATTTTTGCTTTACACTCTTATTTCATAAAGGAGATTACTTTATTGAGTTTCCCTTAATTTATAATGAAATATTTGTTTTTTTAATCTGTCCTTTGGCAACATTTTTCTAGTAAGTATCTTTACCTCTTAATAAATTGTGCTTCTCATTTCCTTATTTTTCTTATATTACATATATAATTGTGCCAATTTCTTTTCTTTATTTTTAAAGTTCTTAAAAAATTTTAGTTGAATGAGTTGAGGTTTTCTGGACTAGCTATTGTTAAGTAGTTCAGGTAGGGGCAGAGGATAGCATTCTAGTACAGGGGTCTTCACCATACAGATGCTGTCTTTTTTTCAGCTCTACAAAGCCAGAGTGCCTACATGATCCTTCATGGAGGCCTACATCCTCTGTGACTTCAAGTGAACTTGTTCCTAAGCTTTTTTGCCACCCAGATCTAACCCCATTTCTGCATCATCTTTTGCAGGCAAGGTATATAGATTTGCATAAAAATATCAACTACATCAAACAATTTCTTAAGTAAACTAGGCTAAGAAACCCAGAAAATCAAGAGAAAGTGATAATACAAATTATTATCTTTATTGCATCCATGGGGAGTAGAACATAGATAAAAATTTAAATAATGAAGTAATTTTCTGAAACCAAGTAGTGTTTTTCTTCTTTGTATGGTTGGATTATATGAAGTTATCAGCTTTAAAAACAGTTTAAATTTAATAATGATTACTAGTATGTATATCTTTGCAAACTTCTAATCTTCTCTCAATACTTTATAGATGCCAAAATGATATTTCAACTAGTGAATAAGAGAATAGTTCATTGTTATCAACATCTTTTATATATTTTTGGAATGAGAAAGGTATAAGAATAGTAAATTTTCCATTTTTTCCCTTTTCATAGCTTGTTAGCATTCTGACACTTTTGATTTATATGGATAGTAACTCAGTCAAATTTAATACAGAAGCAACACAACAAGGTAATTTTTTCTTGGTCTTTACATCATTTCTTTGATGTGGCATGTTAATCAAAGCTCTTGAGATTCTACATACAATGATGGTTTCTATATAGAAGTTGGAAAATTTGAGGGTAGTAATTAAAAAAGTTACAATATATATTTCAAGTCAAATATTCTTGTTAAGGAAACCTAGATATTTTATTAAATATGAAAATATGCTTTACAGTTTCTATTTCATGTCTATTTTTATTATAGCAGACACACTGACTATAATGGAAAAAAACTGGTATGGCAGAGGCTATAAGTTGATCATCAAAGCATACTTCTTTTTCTTCCTGGGCACATAGAAAGACTACATCTATTAGCCTCCCTTTCAATTAATTATTACCAAATGATTGAATGCTGGCCAATAGAACATGAGCAGAAGTGATTCCATATTTACCCCTTAAAAATTTCTCACCTGTGCTTCACTATTATTTTGCTCCTTTTTCTGGGAATTTGTCAATTTCCAGTGAGATCTTGGAAAACTCACGTTGAAGGGGGCAGTCTATATTGACTGGTTAACTTAGTGGAGCAGAGCCAATCTGTGGACATAGCACTATCTTGCATCATTTGCATAGTGAGAAAAAATCATTTGTATGCTACTATACAGTTTGAGATATTTTTGTTATATTTGGATAAGTTCAAAAAATTTTAAATTGTTATTTATTTAATTGATAAGTTAATTACCCTTTAAATTGTGGTAAGCTCTAACACCTTAACAAGTTTTAAAATGTACACTACAGTATTGTTAACTATAGGCATGATGTTATACAGAAGATCTCAGAAATCACTCATTTTGTATAACTACAACTTTATACCTGATGAACAGCAACTCCCTAGTTACCCCTACCCTAGTTCCTGGCGCCCTCCATTCTCTTCTCTGTTTCTATGGGTTTGACAATTTTAAATACCTCATATAAGCAGAACCATGCAGTGTTTTTGTCTTTCTGTGACCATCTTTTTTCACTTAGTATAATGTCCTTCAGGTTCGTCTGTGAAGGATGTAGATATCACATATAGCAAGATTTCCTTCTTTTTTCAGGCTGAATACTATTCCATTGTGTGTGTACACCACATTCTCTCTATCCATTCACTAACAGACACTTGAGTTATTAATATTTCCTTATCTTGGGTACTGCGAATAATGCTGCAATGTAGAAGGGAGTACAGATATCTTTTTGGGATCATGATTTCAATTCTTTTGGATATATAGACAGAAGTGGGGTTGCTGGATCATATGGTAGTTCTATTTTTAATTTTTTGAGGAATATCCATACTGATTTCCATAGCAGCTGTACCACTTTACATTCTCACCAACAGTGTATAAAATTTCCAGTTTCTCCACATCCATGTCAATACTTGATATCTTGATTTTTCTTCTTTTTTTGGATAATAATCATTTTAACAGGTGTGAGGTAACATCTCATTGTGGTTTTGATATATACTTTCCTGATAATTACTGATATTGCACACCTTTTTTTACATCTGTTAGATTAAGTTTTTTTTTTTTTTTTTGAGACAGAGTCTGGCTCTGTTGCCTGGGCTAGAGTGCCGTGGCATCAGCCTAGCTCACAGCAACCTCCAACTCCTGGGCTCAAGCGATCCTCTTGCCTCAGCCTCCCGAATAGCTGGGACTACAGGCATGTGCCACCATGGCTGGCTAATTTTTTCTATATATGTATATTTTTAGTTGTCCAGATCATTTCTTTCTATTTTTTAGTAGAGACAGGGTCTCGTTCTTGTTCAGGCTGGTCTTGAACTCCTGACCTTGAGCGATCCTCCCGCCTCGGCCTCCCAGAGTGCCAGGATTACAGGCGTGAGCCACTGAGCCCGGCCTAGATTAAGTTTTGTGAATTACACAATTTCTACCAGCCTTGGATGCTATCCAGAACCTGGTTAACTTCTTTATCCTGAATAAGTTGGTGATTTTGTTCATATGCAGAATGTTATGCTCAGTGTATCCACAGGAAAAAAGGGAAATGTTTATTAATAACATATTGTCCGCATGCTTTGACAGCAGTAGCAATGGTAATTCAGGTAGGTATTTTAGCTTTCGGTTCTTAGTATTCGCCACTGTACTTACTAAGGGAGATTCAGCTATAAATGTTTATTAATGATGTTTTGCTTCATAGAAGAACAAGACACAAAAAATAATCTTTTTCTTTTCTCCATAGATGCATTCTCATTACGAACAATGGTGGCAATAAGTGTTTATTAAAATAAATTGAACTCTTTGGGTCTCTGTCCTCCGAGGTCTTAAAGTCATTTACTTTCTTGGGGAAACATCTGCTCCCCAGTGGCCTACTCTCCCATGCATTGCACCTGCCTAGTTTTCACACCGCTTCTACTTTATTAGTTTATTACCTTTATTGGCACACATGTGCTTTTTTGATTTGGTATTATCTGCCTATTACCCTAATGGTTTTCTTTTTATCTTTTAGCACTCTAAATATTAACAGTAAGGAGTCCTTTCCCAATTTATTTATTACATTTTGCTGATGTTCCAGTAACCAGCCAAAAGAAGACATTGCCCTGGTAGAATTGGATTAATTTTGGTGCATTGACCACTCTTAGATATATGTCCTTTGTGCCTTCACTAGAGCTCCTCTTACCTCATGATATCTTAACTAAAAAAACTATCCAACCATAAAAACAAGCACAACAAGAAACAGAAGCAAAACAGTCACACAAAAGGCATAATCCGTCAGCACTAATCCATGACAGATGCCTAAATACAGTCATCTATATTTATAGTCATCTATAAATATAGTCATCTATATTCAATTGCTATTGAGGGTTTGTTCTCCCAAAGGTTCAAACTATGTTATCTAGGGACGACAAGATCATTTGAATCATCCGAGTTATTTTCTATTTTGGGATGATAAGGTATTGGCAACATATTATTAATATTAAACAAACTAACTCTATGGAAAGGGTAGGAGCCTGGGACATTGCAGGATGTCAATAAATGTCTAAGATAAATATTAGTTTTTCATTTTCTGGTAGCTTTGAACAAATCATTTATATGGGTTTTGTGTTCATAAGTATGAATAAGGCAGCTATTTTGGAATATAGTAAGAATAACAGTAATAATCACCTACGGACTTCTCATGGGCTGGACAGTATGCTAAATGCTTCAATGTACATTATCTCTTTTGAACTTCTGAGTAGCTTCATGATATACTTTTTTTTTCTTTTTTTCTTTTTTTTTTTATTCCATGGTATTGTGAGGGTACAAACATTACAGTTACACTTTATGTCTTTGCTTCACCCAAATGCGGGTTAAAGGCATGCCCTTCCCCCCCCTTAGTGCTCCCGTGTCCTTTAGTTGTTGATTTGCACCCCCCATCCCCCTAATCCCTAGAGAGTGTTTTCGTTCTGTACTTTTGTTCTTGTATTTAAACCTAAGAGAATTTTGCCCATAGACCTCAGACAAAGATACTCACTGATATAGTAAATAATGCTCTCAAAACATTCCTGTTAGGTGTCTGTTCTAGGGACTGACCTATTGTCTTGCACCTGGCCCTGAGAAAAAACCAAGTGGATAAGTTAAACTTTATTTCTCCTATTCTTCAGAATTTTGTTGCTCTTAAGAATTGAGTGATTCTGGGATAACCCTCAGGTTCTTTCTCTACACTATTAACGTTTTCCTTTACCTCTGCCAAATCCAGGAGGAATAGCCAGGAAGAATCCTAAACACTGTGAAGAAATAATCCACTTCATAGTAAGTGTTGCATTATTTGTGATGAAATGGAGAATTCTGGAAAAGGTGCTTCTATTCTTTTGTCCAATGTAGGGTGTCAGACCATGCCTACAGACCTGTATCTCTTGAAGAACACTGGTATATAATCAGTGTGTAGGATCTCACCAGGGAAAGGTGCATTTTTGCACCTCTCCTAAAAGCAGTCAAAATTAATTACCTTGTATTTATTGAGCACAAGAGTATATAGTTCAACAAATATATATACACACACACACATATATATATATATAACAATGACTATGGGAAAAACACTGTAGTAAATGAAATAATTCAAAGTATAAGAAAATAATTAATACTATGCTTTGAAGAAGCTTATCATCTTACATATTGTGGATAATAAATGCACAAATATGTTACAGTAGGTATTTTTGTATTATATTCAGATATTATAGGATTTTTCTTTCTCTGTGTGAGTTAGTCTTGTGAGATCTTACCCTGTCATTACTGGCAGAAATCCGTTGGAGTTTATTTTATGCATGATAAGTTATCAAATTTGTTGGAAGGCCATGCTTATAAAAGAATTATCAGATTCAGTATCTGAACCACCATTTTTGTGAAACATCTAGTTCCTTTTAGGCAGGTAACTCACAACTCAATTTTTTAAAGAAATAAATTCTTAAGTATAAAATAACTAAAGGTATACAACTGAGCAAATGTTTATTCTGAAACTTTGTATTTGGTTGTGTGTGTGTACACATATGAAGGTGCATGTTTAAGGGTCATTAAGAAATCCCACCCTAGGGAGATGAGTGTTGGAGAAAGGAAAATTGCTTTGTTGAAGAAATATAAAACAATCAATCACAGCCTTCCATCCAGAATGTTTGATTTTTTGGAATTTTCTATTGGAGATGATAATACAGTAATGTGACTTGTTTTCATTTGGGTTATTATCTGTTTATTCTGCAAACAAGATATTCTGGTATTTAGTACTTTGATGATATTATGCTTGAATATAAGGTGGTCTGAGAAATTTTACACAATTATAGCAAAATTCATAGCCATTTATTTAATAAGTTATTCTCAGTAACTACTAACATTTTGTCTTCATGTTATTTTTTCATGTATGTTTTAAATAGAAATGTTTCCTACATATTTTCAGGGGAGTGGAAAGGAGTATGGTGCAAGATAACAGTAGGATAGAAAATCTACTCAATTGTGCTGTTTCATTGTCTGTCCTTTTATTTTAAATTATGGTTTAAACATTTCCTTTACCTTCAGTAGCCTTTTTATTAATAGGTAGAAAAATTGGAGGTGGAAATGGATGTTGTTTTCTAGAATTACTGAATGTATTCAAACAAATTTATTTCTGAGAAACTTAATAAGTGGTTGCATGGGGACTACAAATTGCTTTTTGTTAACCACCTTTGCGAGCTTTCTTCTCCAGGTAATATTTTTGTCTTACCATAGATTGAAAAGATTCTGGAAGGAAGATTGTACTTTGATTTGCTAGAGAATATAGAATAGGCATAAATCTGTGGGTTAGTGTGAATGTAAGTGTGTGTGTATGTGTTTGTGTGCATGGAAAAGGACATTTAAAAATTATTTTATGTAGGAATGTATATCTAAGATATATCGATTTTCTTCTTTTAATATTTCAAAAAGATTACTTTTTATGTATTATATAACCTGTAATATGTTAGGCTTGTGGCCCTTTGCCATTTTCAAAAATTTGGGATTTAAAATAGATTCAAAAAAGATTCATAGGCTACTGTATACTGACCAGTAAGTCAATCTTCAATGACTGCTAGATGTTAATTAATGTGAGATATTGGACACCTTGCAAGAAAACAATAAAAAAGGATGAAACATGGGAAAGGAAGACCAAAAAACATGCAGCATATAATGTTGTCATAGTCTGTGGTGTTAGAGTGCCTGATGTTACAGCTGAAGGGCTAAGTGAAATCAAAGGCTAAGAATTCAAGATTCTTGAATTTAACCCTAAATTTCTTTTGCTGCTAATAGTTTAATATGGTTAATATTAGTCTAGTTATAGAATTTTCATGTTTGAAGAGATAACCTAGCAAAAATGACAATTTTTAAGACAAGGTAATTGAGATCCAAAAGGGCTATTTTTGTCCAGATAGCTACTTAAGGATAAATCCTTGGTTAAAAAGTAGGTTTTTGACTCCTGGTACAGGCATTCACCATTAATTCAGGCACTGAAAGTTGATTTCTTTCCTGATTTTTACCTGACTATAATTGATAAGCATAATTAATTATAATTATATAATAATCATCATCATGTAAAACTTTTGAGATAAATTAATTTACAGTTCCCCTAATTTATAGTTTTCCTGATCAAATTTCTGTTGTTTATTACTTTTTTCAAGTCAATTCTTAGCTAATCTCATTATGGCTTCTGTTTTCTGTCCTTACATTCTTTTATTGGCTGCCTCCCTTTCCTTTTCTTAATCTAGGCAATCTCAGCTTTCCTTAGCAGCTCTAAGGAATCTGAGAAAAGTTTCATGGCTGTCAGGATTGCTATAAAGCCATTTC
>RJWJ010038608.1:0-14868 GCA_004363605.1 Indri indri
ATGGGAGAGGACTCATGATTAAATGATTGCCTTTTCCTATCTTCTCCCTCAGACAAAACAAAAACAAAAATCTGTTTACCTCTAGAATTCTTGGACTAGGGAAAGATTCTTAAGGTGTGACTTTTGTATTCTTCACAAACAGGGATTCCCTTCACAATACACTTAAATCAGTAATCAGGAAGCTCATTACTTTTCTGGGCAGCTCAATCTATCTAGGGACTCTCTATTAGAAAAGCCTTCCTATGGACATCTTATTCCTGTGTAATAGAATATTGTCCTAGAATAGCAGACCGGAGACTAAGAGTAAAGAAAGAATAGTGGGGCCTAACGCAGTGAAAGGAGCCTCCAGCAACGGGGGCCAGCTACCATCTCCTGAGCTATTGAAGGGATAGCAGGAATAGCCTTATACCTACACACCACGTCTCAAATTCCACATTCCTCCCCACAACACCTTCCCAATCTATGGAGGCAGAGAGTAAAGAAGGAATTCGAACATAAAATTACTTAAATTGTGTGCTCTTGAATTCATTTTCAGTAACCCAGCAGACTAAGTAAGGAAGCTCCAAGAGGTTCAATGTAGCCATTGGGATGCCTGCAGGAATGAACACCAAGCTCCTGTTCCTAGACTGGGTATTTATTGAGCTGCACAATCCTGCAAGTCCACCCTGGTGCTACTTCAAGGGTGATGAAACCTAAGGATTTTTTTTTAATTTCTTATTGTGATTAAATATATAAACATACAATTTGCCATCTCAACTATATTTAAGTGTACCATCTGGCATCCAGGTATTTAAAAAACAAAAAGTACAACCCACAATGAGACTAAAAATCAGTCAATTGAAACAAAACCAGAAAAAAAACACAAATGATATAATTAGTAGGCAATAGCACTAAAACAGGTATTATAACCATATTCCATATGTTCAAGAAGCTAGAGGAAAGATTGAATATATTAAGTATTGACATGGAAGATATAAGAGAGGCTCAAATAGAAATTCTAATAAAAACTAAAATGCCTGGAGGAAAAAAATAAACATTGGATGGGATTAATGGAAGATTAGACATTGTAGAAGAAAAGATTCATGAATGTAAATGCATAGCAAAATCACGATCCCAAATTTAACACACAGAGGGAAACAAAGACAGAGAAAAGAATAAATAGACAATCAGTTGTGTGGGACAACTTCAAGTAACTTAATGTAAGTATAATAGGGGTTCCAGGAAGGGAATTGGGGAGAGAAAAATATTTGAAAATGTAATGACTGAAATTTTTCAGAATTTGATGGAAAAAAAGTTCAACAAAATCCAAGCACAAGAAACACAAGGAAAGCTACGCCAAGGCACATCAGAATCAAATTACTTGAATAATGTGCAGTTAATTGATTATCAACTATACATCAGTCAAGCTATTTTAAAAAATCCTTTAAGGTAAGTCCTTTCAGCAAACCCATCTCATAGATGCAGAATCAGAACCCCAGGCAGATAAGTGCCACCTCCCAGGTTTTACACCTACATGCAGCTGAGCCAGTATTTGAACCCAACTGTCTGACTATTGAGTTCATCTAAACTAAAATTTTTCTTTCCATTGTAGAATGTTGCCTCAGCATTCAGGAAGCTCATATTGAGCTAGTACTCAGGGAGATAAGTGGAGGATTTTCTCACATATCCTGCATTCAGGTCTGAACTCCTCCAAGCAGAGCTGATGTAGCTGTGAAGATATGGAGTGGCCTGGAGCTCAGTGCTGACTTTTGTCAATTCTCTGACTATATTCTCTCCCTGAGTAATACGAGCCAGTCCTGTAGCTTTAAACATCATCTCTATATTTGATAACTTTCAAATATGTACCTTTATGCCTGAGTTCCAATCTTGTGTACCCCATGCCTTAGACAAAGAGAAAGATTACCCTTAGCAATAATGAAAACACAGGCTGAAAAGCAATCTCTTCACAGAAACTTGGGGGGAACTTCTCTAAGAATGAAGCAGATGGGTTTATATCAAGAAAATCCTGCCCAGACTTCATTTTATGAAAACCGCTTCTAATTAGACAGGAAAAACATTTTCTTCTTCTCTTGTCATCTTTCTCATGTTTCAAAGACCGATGTCTTCTATCTTTCGATCTGTGAAAGTGATTCTTCCGTCAGCAACGTGGACATACATTGGAGAGGAGTGCTATCCACACACCCTGTGTGTTGGCAAACTCTGAGCATAGACAGTTTGCAGCACATTTGGGAGTTACGCAGAGAACAAAGTCAAGGAAACATCTCATGACTCAGAGGAAGAGTCGTGCTCTAAAAACATCTACTGCAAGACGAAAAAAATGAATTTCAGGAAACTCCTTGACCTTTTGAATAGAATGTAAAAGAATTGGTTTCCAAAAAAGTAGGGACAAATAATAAAGAAAAGAAACAAAAAAAAAATAGAGGCAGAAGAACCAAAGTGGGACAAGGCATAATGGGATGAATTGAAAAGAGAAATGGATAGTATAAGGGGAGAATGACAAGAAAAGTAAAAAACTAAAAAAGTGAAATAAAATCCTTCTTTGGGACTATGAAACTGCCATGGAGCAGAGGAGACTGTGGAGACACATGATGGCTAAATGCATTGTGGAATCCTAGATTGGATCTTGGAACAGAAAAAAAGACTTAAGTGGAAAACAGATGAAATTTTAATAACTGTAGTTTCATGAATAATAGGGTCATATATTGTGATAGGCTAAATAAAGTCCCCCTCACCCCAACATGTCCACCTCCTACTCCCTGGAATCTGTGAATGTGTTACCTTATGTGGCATAAAAAGGACTTTGCAGATGTGATTAAATTAAGGAGCTTCAGGTGAAGAGCTATCCTGGACTATCCAGATGGGACCCTGAAATCAGACATGACTTATAAGAAGGGGTACAAGAAGGTCAAAGGCAGAAAAAGGAGATAAGGCAATGGAAGCAAAAGTTGGAATAATGTGCTTTGAAGGAAAAGGGAAAAGCCACAAGACAAGGAATACAGGCAGCCTGTAGAAGCTGGGAAAGGCAAGGAAGCACATTCTGCCTTAAGGCCTCCGGAAGGAACACAGACCTGCCAACACCTTGACTGTAGACTTCCAACCTCCAGAACTGTAGGAGAATAAATCGTTTGTGATAGTTTGTTACAGCCGCTAAAGGAAACTGAAACAGGTACCGCTGTTGGTTTCATAGCGTGACAGATGTACGGTAGAAATGTGAAGTGATGACCTATCGGGACCCGGATGAAGCTATATGGAAGCAGTTTGTACTGTCTTTGCAACTTTTCTGTAAATGTAAAGCTATTCCAAAAGAAAAATCTCTTTCTTTAGGACCTTAGAAATTGACACTGTAGAAAATCATGTAATTAATGTAGAGGACAACTGAGAGTCTATCTCAGAATACAAAAGAAAAAAGATATAAAAATGGCCACCAATAAGGTGACCGATATGGAAGACAAGGAAGAAATAGTAATGTCTGGAAAACTGGGGTTTTGGAAGAAAAGATCAGAACAAAGGGAATAGAAACAACAAACTTAACATGCTAGAAGAAAATCTTTCTGAGCTAAGGAAAAACCTGCACTTCTAAATCCATTCTGGCAATTTATTTTTAATAACAGGAATGAAGAAAAAAATCCTGTAAGATTTCATGCAAAAAAGAAAAATCACGTTACTATAGTGGACACCAGTTAAGCTGAATCTGCAGCCCTCAATGACTTCTCTTGTTAGCCAGGGGGTGGGAGTGAGGGTTCCCAGTGCACAGTGGCAGGTCCTCTGCCTAGTGGAATTCAACATCCTGGCCAAAACTCTTTGATATTGTGGTAGGCACTTAACTCAAGCTGGAAAAGTCTGATCCTCTCTCCTAGGAATGGGAAACCTGGATAGAAACATGGAGTTGTTGGAAATGTTCAAACTAAATTACTTTAATAGCATCACCCTAGAAAGATCCATAAAACGTGCATAGTAATTATCTTGACCTTCCTGACCTTCCCAAAGTTTAGACTTCAGCCATTCCTTCAATTCTGTAAAGTGACCCTTTCAATAAATTTCTCATTTTCTTAAGTTGGTAACAGTCATTTTTTTTTCTTTCAAACAAAATAACTTGAATTTGCATAGTTCCAAAAGAACCAAATCACGCTGGCCTCAGGATTCTCCTCTGTAACACTAAAAATCAGAAGGTAATAGAGTATCTTTACAGATATTAAGGGGAGAGAGTTTATTATGCAATAATTTTATAGTCATTAAAATTTTATGGCTGGATATGCAAGTGCCCAGAAAAGAAGGATTGGTTAATAGGTACAAAAATAGATAGAAGGAAGAAGATCTCTGGGGTTTGGTAGCACAATTAGGCAACTATAGTCAACAATAATTTATTGAATATTTAAAAATAACTAGAAAAGTAGATTTGGAATGTTCCCAACACAAACAAATGATACTTGTTTCAGGTGATGATATCCCAATTACTCACATTTGATATTATAAGTTATATGCTTGTATAAAAATATCACATGCACATAAATATGTACAACCATTATATAGCCATAAAATTTAAAAAACAATAAAAGAAAATATAATACTCATATACACCTCTAGCAAAAAAGAATTACTTGAAGATAACATTATTATGCTGAACAAGAGTTAGAGCTCAAGAATAGGTTTTCCTTCTATAGTAGAGAAGGAAAGATAATGATTTCTGCAATTAGTAAAACAGAATTAAGTCTTAAAATTGCAAATGTGGTCCAAAACAAATGCATGTGTTAAAATGTTTCTTGAAAGACAGGATATAGAGTGTAAGATTTATTAATTTGAAACTGTTAAAGTAGCTATAGTTTTATTAATAAATTTTATTACATTATGCTATAATAGTAACAAAATTATATAAACAGAAACAGCAAAGGTGAAAGGAAAAAAGCAGAATAAGTAAAAATGTTCCCAAACTCTTGCCTCAGGGGTACATAAACATAATGCCAATTCATTTTTCACTTTGATAATTACGGATACATAAATTTGGAAAATGCTTTTGAAAAACTTCAAAGAAATCATTGGTATAATAGTAAGTTACACAATTTCAGAAATAGAATGATAAAGAACAAGCTAAATATAGTCTCTCTAATGAAAGACATTAAGGAAAGAGAAGAAACAGCATAGAAAACTCTGTATGACAGAATTATAAAAGATTAAACTTCTAACTATGGTAATAAATGCAAAATGTGTTAATATCCTCAATTAAGTGGAAAACTTATAGATTGGCCTTAACAGTAAAGTAAGTTATACAGAATATTATAAAGACACCACTAAACAAGGCAAAGATAAAACTAAACAAGAAAAATTAAAGGAAATGAATAAGCATCTTTGCTTTATCTATAACCTGTGTTAGTTTCCTAGAGCTGCCATAACAAATGAACACAAACCGAATGCCTTAAAACAACAGAAATTTATTCTCTCACAGTTCTGGAGACTAGAAGTCTGAAGTTAAAGTGTTAGCAGGGTCATACTCTCTCTAAGAGCTCTAGGGAAGGACACTTTCTTGCCCCTGCAAGCTTCTGATGGCTTCTGACCATCCTTGGCATTCTTTAGCTTGTGGACACTTGAAGGCAGTCTCTGCCTCTGTCTCTACATGGCATTTGCCCTGTGTGTCTCCACGTGGCCTTCTTATACTGGCACCAGTCATTGGATTTAGTGCCCACCTTAACCTAGGAGAACTTCGTTTTAACTTCATTGCATCTCCAAAGACCCTATTTCCAAAAAATCTGACATTTGTAGGTAGATTCTAGATGAACATGAATTTTGGAAGGATACCATTCAAACCAATATATAGTTTTATAACAAAGTTATATATGCATTTCTAAATATCTTAGTTTCATTTGTCCTATTTTGAACTTTATAAAATGGAATCACACAGTATGTATTCTTTTGCATTAGATTTCTTTCACTCAAACTTATGTTTGTGATAGTCGACCATGATATTACACACAGCTGAAGTGTGTTCATTTTCATTGTTGTGTGATATCCCATTACATGAACATACCTTATTTATTTATTATATTCTTGATGAGTATTTGGGTTTTCCAAGTTTGGGTTTATTATGAATATGTGCTCTACATGTTCTTGTGTGTGTCTCTAGATGTGCATATCCATGCCTATCTTTTGAATATATGCCTGCAACAGGCTAAATAATACAACTTGCGAATGTTCTCCTATTTGAGAAAAGGGTTTTTTCAGATGTGATTAAGTTAAGGATTTTAAGATGAGGAGATTATCCTGAATAATCTGGGTAGGCTCTAAATGCAGTCAATCATATAATAAGTGTCCTTATAAGAGAGAGAGAGACAGGGAAATTTGACAAAGACAAGAAAGGAAGGGGACATGCAACCATGGGGGCAGAGATTGGAGAGCTGTTGCCTTGAGTCAAGGAATACCAGCAGCCAGGAGAAGCTGGAAAAGTCAAGTAACTGATTTTCTCCTAAAGTCTCTGGCAGGAACAAGACCCTCCGTCCCTATAATTTTGGCCCTGTAATATTGATTTCTGACTTCTGGCCTCTAGACCCATGAAATAATAAATTTCTGTCGTTTTAATCCATCAAGTTAGAGGTAACTTTTTACAGCAGACACAAGAAATAATGCAATAACTAAGAGTAGAATCAGTCAAGCGTGAGTATGCATATTTTCAAATTTAGTGTGTAATGCTAAACAGCTTTTTTTTAAAAAAAAAAAACTATTATAGCAACAACAGAACCACTTAAAAGTGGTATAGCAACCAACTAAAGTGGTTGTAGCATTTCACACCATCAATGTGGAGAAGTATCTGTCATTTCATGTGCTGAGAGCTGTTGTTAAAGGCAGGAAGATGCAGCTAAGATATTGTGTGCAGGCTGCAGAGATTTCACGCCAAAGACACCTGCTCGGCATTGTATCTACATCTTTCTGAGAGTATTGTCTTTTGTGAGATATCACTTCTTTAATGAGATTCATGGTGTTAGACCTCTGAGAGTAAGATGAGATACCCTGTCTGAAATTAGGAATTGAATAGACACAGCAGAGATAATGTTGGGGTCCATCATGCAAGTCCAGATCACAGCATTTGGCCAAGATGGAAATTTAAGGATTTGGCTTTGTTAATTGTCGAGGCGGAGTATGTTTCACTAACACAAAAGGTGATCTCAAAATTACTGGGGCTCAGGTAGCCAGTAGCTTCCCCTCTTTTGAGTACATGAACATGACCAGATAAATATCTGGCAAGGAGCACCAAAGGATCCAGGAATGAATACCTGGTCAAGGCAGCTGACAACATTAATGAGTTAGTTCAGAGGCCACCCTGTACTTTAGAAGATGCAAATTACCAGGTGGATGCGTCGATACACAGAAGCACAGAGACAGCATCCCATCCCCTAGAAAACAAAGTACCATAGCAGGAGGGTACTTGGCAGGATGGCAAGGTGACTGCTGCAGGTGGTTTGGCTGGGATCCACCAGGAGAAAGAAAAGAAAGACAAAGGAAGGTATATTTAAAAAGAAGGGTGGAGTAGAGTTCAATAGATACAAAGATTCTTTGCCAGATTTGGGTTTGGGCTGCAAAACACCAGAAGAACAAGGTGCACATGGGAGGAGGGAGAACATTTCAGGGCAGAAGCAGGTCAGAATGAAATGGTCCAAACACAAGGACGCAAGCTCTAGATAAGCAGTTGCTGCCCAAGACAAGGCAGAGCAAGGACAACGTTCAAAAGCAAGGCAGTCAAGAGCAAGGCTTGCTGGCTAGTGTTGATGAGGACGTGAAGAAGAGGGACCCCTTGTACACTGTTGGTGGGAATGTGAATTAATAAATACAGCCAATATTGAAAACAGTATGAAGATTCCTTAAAAAATTAAAAATAGAATTACCATGTGATGCAGCAATACTACCTATGGGTATTTAGCCAAAGGAAATGAAGTCAGCATGTCAAAGAGATACCTGCACCCCTCTGTTCTTCGCAGTATTTTTCACAATGGTCAAGATATGGAATCAACCTAAGCGCTCGTTAATGGATAAATGGACCAAGAAATGTGTCATATATACACGACGAAATACTATTCATCCTTTAAAAAGAAGGGAATCCTGTCAGTTGCCGCAACATACATGAACCCAGAGGGCATTACGTTAAGTGAAATAAGCCAGGCACAGAAAAACAAATACAACCTGATCTAACTTATATGTGGAATCTAAAAAAGCCAAATGTGTAGAAACAGAGAGGAGAATGGTAGTTACCATGGGCTAGAAGCGGGGGATTAGGATAATGTTGGTCAAAATTTCAGCAGAAAGGAATAAATTCAAGAAATCTATTGTACAACATGTTGACTATAGTTAATAACAATGTACTATATACTTGAAAATTGCTAAGAGAATAGATTTTATGTGTTTTCACCACAAATAAATGAAAAATATGTGAAGCGATGCATGTTAATCAGTTTGATTCACATGCATACATATTTCAAAACATCATGGATACACACATACTAGATTTAAACATACAAAGTACATGTGGTATATTTGTTATTTCTGCACTATTCTCTCTTTCTCTTAATCATACACAACACGGTTTTGTTCACCAATTGTCATTTTGTGCCCCAGTCAAAATCCTAAGCCCCCTGAGAACATGAGTGAATTAAGTCATATAGCTTGATTATTTCTTTTATTTATAACAACTGTGTGGTATAATCCCCAAATTAAGACAAGCCTATCCACAGAATATAAAGTGTATGGCTTGCATAGCCAAAGCTCTTTTCAGTGACTGGCAATCTTTTTTCCTCTTTGTGGCAACTACTCTAACTATATTTCCTTACACCAACCTCTCTAAAAAATAGGAATCCATTTTTTTCCACACACAACTAAATTTGGAGCTGCTTTTGGTAAGGCAATCTGTGACGCATGAATCACTTGCTAAAACTTCAGCTGTAGCGTTGGGACAATAAGTATTTTTGAGGAAAATGTAAGACATTTAGTCTCCATACCTATATGAATCTGACTCATAGCACAATATATGCTCAGTAAGGATTCATTGTATTATTTGATCGTCATAACTTAGGGCCAGGAACTCTTGAGTCCTTGTCACTGTGCATTTGGGGCTCTCTCCTCTTGGCATCCCTTGGAGATTTCCATTTCTTCATTGCCCATCACAGCCCATCTCTAACTAGGGCTCTAAGGTCACAGCAGACTATTTTTTGAAGGCGTATGTACACTAAAGAACATTTTTTCCCTTTTCAGTTAAGTGATCATGAACCTACAGGTGTGGGTTCAGAGAAGAATGACATTAGGGCAGGAGTAAGTACACAGAAAATGTAAGAGAGTGGCTTATGCAAATTACATGGGTTTAAGGTGGCTCTAGAAATATATACACCAAAAAATATAAAACAAAATTTAAAATACTCAAATGAGAGAAGTAGGAAAAAGGAAATATCGGAATAGCAAAGACAACATGTCACAAGTGCTTAGCACACATGAATGCATGTTGTATGTTTAGTGTTTATCCCTAAAAATGGCATAAACAAATTTGGCTCGAAACTATCCAGCATCCAAGCCAAGAAGGGAAACAAAGAAAAATTGGTATAATTTTAAAGGAAATATATAAGAATAGGCTGGAGGAATGGAAACTAATATTTATCCAGCAACTCTTACATTTAATCCTAATATAAATTCTATGCCAAAGGTTTCATTCCTATTTTAGAGATCAGGAAACTGAATGTTTAAGATGTTTAAGAAATATTTTAAAATTTTCTCAGCTATTAAATATAAGCCTAAGCATCAAATGCCAAAGACCATTCTGTTTCTATTATAGCACATTACTTCTAAGTCCAAAGAAAGCCCTGGCTCAGAAAAATTAAGCAAAAAAAGAAAAAAAAAATGTTGGGTGGTCAGAGCAAGATATTCTGCCCTATTTCTCTTGGTAGAGCCCTTCCAATAGCAGGATATTCTAAGAAATCCTATCAGGTTGGCCACACACTCTAAAACCATTTCAGCTTCCCATAGATAGTAGGAGAATTGAAAAAACATACTATTCCAGTTATTCACTCTTAACAAATATGCAACCATCTTAATGGAATAAAAAAAAGAAAACAAGCGGTAGAACCCAAGGTATTTCAACAGAAAGCTTAAAGTAAGCAAATTTAAAAAAAATGATGGATACTAAAGAAGGTTAGTGAATTGCATTTTTGTCTTCTAAACAGCTCATGAAGAGACTTTCTCTTCAATTTCCTAGCAATTACTAGCCTCCCTGGCAGTGAGTTACCTTATATTAATTAACTCTATTTACTACAGTTGGCAAAGTAACTATACAGTAAATCAAGCAATTAACAGCCTCCCATATTACCCTGAGGAGAGAGGTAACAAGATGCCAAACAGATTAACTTCTTGCTTGATGTTTCGTGGTCAGCATGGGTGGAGATGTGAGGCCCTTCGAAGGAGTAGAACTTGGACCTGGCAGCTGGGAAGTCTAGGGGTCTCAGGCAGGAGCACCTGAACTCTCTCTTAACTCAACATTAGGGATGAGAAACACGAAGCTCAGGTTGGAACAGGAAATGCGGAATGACCTTGACTGGTCTTGTTTCTTTTAGAACTTCAACCCTTATGTAGTAGATAACTACCTATGGTGGGAAGGGCCTCCTCCTTCTACTGGTTCAAATTGCTCACAGAGGTTGGAGTGTCCAGAAACTCTATGTTGGATTTCTTAAAAGCTGCAGAATAACAGACCATGCTGGAGGCATATGTGACTTTAAGAAGAAAGGATTTGCCCATCGTCTGGAAAACTCTCTCCTGTTAGATACACACAATCGCTCAGATCTTCTAATTAGCTGAGGTCCCTGGGTCATCTGATGAGGTCCCAGCTCTTGACAACTCTGCTTAAATGTCTATCACTTCACTTTAGGTGCTGTCTAAATTTATTTCCACTATGGAAAGAGAAAAAAAAATCAGAATTTTCAGCCTACCATATGGGAATTCCTCCAACATATAAAGGGAGTTCAGTTATTGTGTGGTCAAAAACAAATGCCCATTAAACTGAAACATAAGGATTCTACTGAAGGAAAGAAACATTTCATCTTGCTGTTTGCGTAAGTTTCAGATAACATAATTTTTTCTCAAAAGTCTGATGTTTTCCCAGCATATTGTGTGCATGAGTGCGTGTGTGTGAGTGTGTGCGCGCGCACGTTGCAAAATCCCTGGAAACATACCTTTGAATAGTTTCTGTATCACATACATTCACATACACATCTAGTTTTTTTCAGAATAACTTCTTCATCTGCAACTACAGTGAGTTTGATGTCCCCAGTGTCCTTGTCTGGCTTTTAAAAGCCAAACAAAAAGAGACGTCTCATCAACCCCAGACCAAACACACCTGGTACTTTCCAGGCAAACCTGGCCTTGGGAATCACCCTGGGGAGGAGACAAACCATAAAAGCCTGGGGTTTGTAAATTGCTGAGTTTGGAGGCTTGGCTGGGGATGATAGAGCTCCACCAGGGATGAGGCAGAGCTCATAAGCACACGCATGCTCGCCATATGCCAAATATATCCCGGGCTCAGACACCTCTCCGTGAGTCCATGAGATTCTGATGGTTGACAACAACTGATACAAATAGGTTTAGAAAAAGGAAATGACAGCTCTTAACAACCCTATTCCAGGGCCTTGTTGAAGTGACATCCAATCATCCCACTGGTGTGGAGCGGAGGCTGGGATAAGTGGCGCATGTGGTCTCAGCTATGCAGCAACTGCTTGCAGCCAACGGAGGTGGTGCTGGGGGAGGTGGAGGCTTGTTTGGAACAGATGGTGCAGGAGAAAAGCATGCAGAGGAGTGGGCAGGGTGGGGTCAGTGGTGGAAGGGGCCCTGGGATGAAAGCTTACATGCCAGGTGCTGCTTGGCATTCTCATGCCTCAAGCCATTCTGCCTTATCACAGAAACCTTTCCAGCCTAATGATCATATGGCTGTCAAGCTGTTTTCCTGGTCTGTATGATCCAAGATAGGCTTGGCTGGACCATCTAAGCACCAAGGCGTCTCACCCATAGAGAAGGACAGCTCCTGGCCTCTTTCCTAAGAACACTTTCAGGAGAGTAGATGTGGGAAGGGAGTTTGTACTGACCATAAAGGCTGACCCCAACTCTGCCCTTTCACCAACCGAGGACATAGGATGGAGGAGCAGGTTTGACTTATTCATCTGACCTCCCCCTTCAACCTCTGCCCCACTCCTTGCCATTCCATGCCACACTGTTCCATCCACATCTTCCAGCCTGTCCCCTCCCCCAGCAATCCATCCCCTAGTGCAACCCTGCACTTTAGATCTGCAAGAGCAGGCCAGAAAGCGAGGTGATACCAACTCCTGGACCATGGATGATCTAGGTCATGAAGGTTCTTGAGAGGGACTATTTTGACACTGGGGAGATGCATTCACCTACCAAATAGCATGGCCAAAAAAGTTTCAAAAAGCTTATCTGTTGTCATTTACTCTGGAAAACAAAAAAACAACAAATCAGACCATTCTTTAAATATCGCCTTAATGACAGTCAGAAATGTTGCCTGAACCCAACCATCTTCTATTCATTCTCATCCTTTACGACCTCCCTTTCTGACTTCCATTTTCCCTTCTGTTGTCCCTATTTCCTCCTCTCTCCTCTCTTCCTCCAGTCCCTCCTCCCTCCAGACGAAGCCTTTCCTGCAGTCAAGGCCAAGTTCTGAGCAGCCTGCTCTGACCAGAGTGGACCAGGACACTGAGTTCCAATCTGTTGCTTAGCACCTGGGTTGCCTGGATACATCTCTTGGTGACAACCGGCCTTTGCCTTTGACAGCTTATGCACATAATCTATGCAGCGAGCCTCTCTGTTCAGAGGGGCATCGGGCCAGAACCAACTTTCACAGTCTCCTTTGAACTGCCTGGGTGGTAATGGGAGTGAGAAGTTGTTTTAAAGGAAAAGAGACCTAAATTTTTATGCTGCTCTACAGGTAAGATTGAGCAGTGATAAAGGACCGCTATAGGGTGAGAAATTGAACAAAATTTCCTGGTGAACACAGCTCCAGGGCTGTCTTCATATCAGTATATAAATGAGTAAGGGGAAATAGAGCCAGGATCTTTAGGGGATAATAATGTCTGTTCTTCTCCCCTGTGAATTGTCACCTGTGCCTGTGATTTGTATCGTTAAGAGAAAAAGTGTTGGGGAGTCTGTGGGCGAGGATGATGGGTGTATGTGAAGGGGGGTGAGGAGAAAGGGAGAAACAAGATAGGACATTCTGACAAATGCCAAGGCAAAAAACTAGAATCTCTGTGTGTAAAGACACCAGGGAGACAGAGATGGTGCTTAGTGTTTGGAGAGGCCGTCCTTCCATGGGCTTTCCAGAAACATCCTTCTCCGTCTGTTCATCCACTCCATTCTTATGTCCAGGACTCACTGGTGCCTAGAATCCTTATTTCAACGTCAATACTCCTTCTTGTCAGAAAGATTGCAGTCGGGGATGAAAAGGAGAAGGGAGAGATGAGTATGACTGCAATAGTGTTCACAGGTGCAGGGAAGGCAGCCTAAGCAGGAGACCCAGATGAGGATGCACACTGGTGGCGGAGGACAAACTCCAGGAATGACATTCCGGAGGAAGGACTCCCTCCAAATGTGATGGAGAGCAAGACACTGGAGCGAGAGACAGAAGGGTGGCTGATGAGCCGTGAGGCAGAATGTGGGGAGAAGGGTGGCACCCCAGGGGGCTGGCAGAGGTGGGTGAGGGGAGGAGTACGCTGAGTTCACTTAGAGACTGACACAGAGGCACACCTCACCCAACATGCCACACGCTTGCTGTGACATTTTTCCTTCTTTGCCAAAAGCAATGATCGTCACTGCCTTCTTCAAGCTAATACATCTTTACTTAGCACCTACTACATGTAAAGTCTCTCACACGGTGGACAACACAAAAGGTGTAGTTCTCATCTATGCCTTGCTGGCAGCCCAGTCAGAGGGACAAGAGGTACAGGAACAAAAATACAGCAGGTAACGACCATGGTGGCTGCAGGCGCATTGTAGAAACGTTGCATGAGCTCACAGTGGGGAGAGATGGGGTGGGCTCGGAAAAGAGTAAGAGAATTGGAACGGATGTTGCGAGAAGAGAGAATGAGTTCTGGTGATCTGGCATTGAGTAAGGACTCACATTTCTGGGCTTCAGTCATGGAAAGGGGGCATAGGATCACTAGACGACCCCTGGATGCCCCGACCAGAGCTCACATTCTATGGCTCTAAGACAGGACCATGCTTGGTGCATTTCTGAATTAGAAAGTAGCCTATGGACTTTCGCAGCGCGGCCCACGGTGCCACCTTCCTGTTCCCCTCTTTGCACTGACTCTACTGAAGTTTGAAGATGGTTTTCCCATGAGGGAATTTCTGGAAGAGAAGAGGTGTACGAACAAAAAAGGAGAAAACTGAGATGGCTTTTACCAGCACAGGGAAGGGTTCCAGGCACCCCTTCCTTGCTCCATCCTTACGACTAGACAGTGTCTAAAAACTCTTGGTGCATATTTCTTCATATCAAGTCATAGCCCTATTAATGGCCAACAAGGGGCTGGGCATGGAAAGGGGAAATGATTCGTTATAGAAACTGGGGAGAGCCAGGCTCAGAACTCAGGTTCTTTAGCACCAATCCTGTGCTCTGTTCATTCTCCCAACTCCCACGGTCTGGGTTCCAAGACCCTTGGAAGTAGGTGAAGATTTACTGAAATACTTCTAAATAGCTGGGATTCCAGTGGGTCTGAAAGACAAGGGTTAAGGGGACACAGGCGCATCCCTTCTAAGTGGGGCACTGGCTGGTCACCCTCATGCCTAAGACCCTCTTCTCTGACCCTGGAGATGGGGTCTTTAGCATAAAGCCAAATGGGAAATTTC
>RJWJ010038609.1:0-14897 GCA_004363605.1 Indri indri
TTTTTTTTTCTTTTTTAGGAAGAAATGAATAAACATATTATTTCAGTTCTTAATAATTCAAGCACACTTACACCACATTTACTTGTTCTTTCATAGAGCACCAAGCCGACCTTGTACATATGTAATAAATGAACTTCAAAGATAATTAATGTTTTTAAGTATTTTCTTGATTTATGTTATTGGCTCACTAACTATTCCCAGGGAAAATGAGGTGGAATACTTCCAAATATGCCCTTCTCACCTTCCTTCTCACACCTCTCTTCCCTGCCAAAATCTTGTTTTTACAGTTGTATTTTGTTACTGATGCTCACTCTGTGTGGTCCTTTTCTAATAAGGAAATAGAAATAGAGAAACACCCTGATTGATTTTCTCCTTTACCGTAATCCCGGCCTCTTGGGAATTTGGAGGTCAGTGATTTACTCTTTGTCTCCCTTCCTCTCATTCTTCCCCAGAAACATGCTTATTGGATGGAGAGAGACATTGGTGCCTGGTGACTGGAGGACTAGGCAGATTCTTGCCCTAGCATTTTTCTCTAGAAGCATTTACACCTGTAGTTCAACAATTGTAGCAGAATTATTAAATCAGTCAAACAATTTGTTCTTTTTAATGAACTAATTGGGTGTTTAGCTAACATGGCAAGTCACAGTCCTGAACTGATGAGGTAAAATGATGATTTGTATAAGGATAACCTAAATTATTTAAAGAAAAATGTAGAGCAATGTCATGCTCAGTATGCATCCTGGAAAATACTGAAACCTAATTTCATCTGACTCTGCCAATGCACAGATCAAGTTTTAAGTGGACGACTTTTCCTGCTTTTAATTAATTGCTTGAGTACAATGTATAATAAATGGAATACTTCCAAAATATTACTGTGTTGAACTAGATTCAAATTTGAAAAAAAAAATCAGATTCTTTTGAAAGAGCAGGTACATTGGAAGTTTAAAACAACAAAATCTTAGAAATTGTGAGTTTAGTGTAAAACTTCACCATTAACACATGCCTTTGGAATATAGCAGAAAACAACACATTCTCACATTGCTATAGTGCCCTTTGTTCTGCAATCCTGAAGCACTTAACAGTGAATACAGTTAAAATTAGCAGCAGAGCAATAGATTTCTTAAAGGAATTATTGTAGACAAATGGAAACAAAACAAATCAGCTTAAAGTTTAAATTTAAGAAATCAACCATGAGAACTTTCTTAATTTTATTTCACAATGTCTTCCAAGTCAGAGGTTATGGGACTCCAGCTTTATAACTGGGTTACAATCTGGCTGGTAACAATAACAACAACAACAACAGCAACAACAACAACAACTGATCTTCATTTGCTACATTTACAGGCACTAAGAATTTAGCATACATTAACCTCTTCGATTTCACAATGAGTCCATGAGAAACTGCATTAGTGTCCTAGGGCTGCCATAACAAATTATCACACACTTGGAGGCTTAAAACACCAGAAATCTATTCTCCCACAGTTCTGGAGGTCGGAAGTCCAAAATCTAGCAAAGACGCACTACCTCTGGGGGCTGTTATGGAGAATCCATTCTTTGCCTCTTCCAGCTTCGGGTGGCTGTTAGCATTCCCTGATCTGTGGCTGCATCATTCTAATCCCTGTCTGCATGGCCACATTGCCACCTCCTCTCCTGACTGTGTCTATCTGTGTGTCTCTTATAAGGACACTGCTCAATGGATTTGGGGCCCACATAGATATCCCAGAATGGTATCCTTATCTCAAGATCTTTAGCCTAATTATATTAATGTCTTCAGAGACTGTTCTTGATTAAAGTAACATTCACAGGTTCTCTGGATTAGGATGTGGACATATATCTGGAAGGCCACCATTCAACCCATTGCAGGTAGGTAGTTTTACTACATTCATTTTACAGATAAGAAAATACAGCAAACTGGCTAATGTTTATTGGACTACACGCAAGGTATGTACATCATACTAAAAGTTTTACATATACTGTACTATTTATTTAATGTTTTATGAGGTAAGTACAATTTTTTTTGTATTTCGGCATATTGACATTTTACAGATAAGAAATCTGGACATGAGAGAATTCAGTTTGCTTAATATCACCTAAACAAAAATTTATTCCCTCTCTGAAGGGGGATCGTTTGACAAAAGTAAATGATAATTGTTTATTTAAACAATTATGTATTTATTATACAAATGCATAAAATGTATAGTATGTCAATTTTAAGGGATGTTGAACAAATAAAGGAAGGGGGATAGAGAATACTGTGATATGGATTACATTTTTAAATAGGGGGTCAGAGAAGGTCTTACTTAGAAGAGATCAAAGAAGGAAGGAGACGAGACGAGCGTGTGTCATGTAACAATCTGAGCAAAGAGCATTCCAGAGAGAGAGAACAGCAAGTGTAAAGACCTTGAGGCATGGTCAGTAACTAAAATAAAGAAAAGTAACATATATCTGTGTGAATATGCATGTATAGTAACGAGACTATTAGCTTATCTTCTAGACAAGCAAGGTATAAGTAGAGTAACATACGTGCCTCAAGAGCAAGATCTGTGCAGGAGAAAAAGCTTAGAAATCTTTATCCACACGGTACTCCAAATCCAGTGCTTACCACTCCATGCCAGAAGGAACCAATTGAAATAAATAGCATTTTTGTGCAGAAAGTGCCAGTTTGTGCCATGTTAACAATTGTGTTATTTAAAAAAAATGGATTTTAGAGGTTGTCTTAATGTTGGCACACTCAATGAACTTCATGAAATTAAAATACACACTCACAGAACTATGAAATAAGCTTGCATAGGCCTGACCCATATATGCTAGAATCATAGACTCAGATGGGAGTTGTGCTCATCACCAAAATGCTGTTTATCCTTTTCATTACAATGCAGTGGATGTTAAGCCTGGTACTTCAGCTTCAAGGGTAGTGGAGTAGACAGGCCTTGTGTCCAGACATCCAGTCGAGCAGTTCGGTGGAACTCCAGGAGGTGGACAGTGTGGATCTCCACAGCCTAACCCCCTCCCTTCAGCTAGAAGTGGGAGATTACCTTTTTCACTAGCATTTTGACATCTGCTAAAATAGGAACTTCCTAGGAACAGAAACAAGAAAAGCCATCTCAATTTACCAGCTCATTTTTTGACAGTTATAATTATCAGACTATACCTAATAAACATTCAGCACAAACAAAACCAAGTGACAGATGACACGTCACATAGTTTATGCATTCTTACTCTTCTTTCCTGCCATTCATCGAATGGAAACATTGCTACAGAGAAATTCTTGCTGGATTCTGTACATGTGCATGTTTTAAGGAGAATCGTGTTTATGGCAGCCCAATAATCACTTCAGAATCTTCTTAAATTTTAATATATATTTATTTGCCTCTCTTTGCTGCAGGAGGAAGCAGGGATGCGTGGACAGACTGCTTTGGAATGTCAGCCTAAGTGGTGGGAGAACTGTGGTCACGGCTGGAACTAGAGCAAAAGATTTGCTAAACCAGCCTTGGGTGATGGGCAAAGCCAAAATTTAAGCAGAAATATTGAGACTCAGGCTGACAAGAGGAAAGACAGCCTACTGGTGAGACAAGGACAAATGCAAAACTGAGGCACAGAACCAAGGATTTGGATGCTAGGAGAGGAGTCTGGGCATTAGCAGGGTAGGATTAATGAAGAATTCTTGAGGTTGGACCCCAGCAATGACGTAGATATCAGCTGTCATCTGTGGTTTGTCATCAGGGAGCTTATACTTGCCATGAAGGATTTGTTGGTAAATATAACCTATTAGTTTCAAAGAGACATTGGGATAGGTATGATGTTTTATATAGATTATATACTAGTTCTTCTTTCTTTTTTCTTTTTCTTTCTTTCTTTCTTTCTTTCTTTTTTTTTTTTTCTTTTCTTTTTTCTTTTAAAACTTTTTTCTCTTACTTTTTTTTTTTTTTATCTAGAATGACCTTAGTTCCTGGTCATCCTGACCACCAATTGTTCAGTGTTGCTTAAAGGTATCTGTATTTTATACCATACTAATATGGTGTATTAGTCATTTACTTCTTAGTAGTAAAAGACTGCATGAAAACAACTCCTAACTCTTCCTGTTCATCTCAGACTGCTGGCGTTACATGTCTCTAAGGTATTTCTCAGATGGGGAAAAGTATGCAACAAAAAATCTTATAAAAGCATCTCCTTCATCCTGATCTGATATTTAAGTGGTTGACAGGGGGACTATGAAAACAGAAATGTTAGTTTGGATTCTCATACACAAAAAAGATTTAATTTTTTTCTCAGTAAAAAAGATTAAAATCCTAAAAAGAAGTATTATGAGTCTCTGACCATTTAAAGAGTCAAAAACCTAAGGTCACAATTATTTAACTCTTCCGCAGACTCTGCTTTACCTGGTTATTCATTACAATCACCTGGGGGCACTTTTAAATAACACAGATGCTGAGCTGCATACTCAGAGAGTTTGATTCCACTGGTCTAAATGGGACCAGGGCATTTATAGATAACTTTAAATACCTAACACAAATAAATTTTAGGAGTGGTAATTATCATTTATAGGGATAAATCGGAAATGATTTAAATATCCTTAAAGTGTTGTTGTCACAGCAGATTTAATGAGATGGGAAAATATTGACAACATATTATAGCATGAAAATCTTAAGTTTGCATGAAAGTACAGAAAGCAAATGGCATTGCTTAAAATAGATGTATTATTTTTAAAGTTTAGATAGTATGTTCTCTATTTTTTGCTGAAAAATAAAACCAGTTCAATTTCACTTCTCTGTGAAATTTTTCTTTTCTTAAAGATTTTTTTTTTCTTATTTACTGACACATAATAATATACATACTTATGTGGAACATAATGATACTGCGACACATGTAATGTATGGCGGTCAGATCAGGATAATTAGCATATCCATCATGTCAAAAATTTATCATTTCTTTGTGTTGGAAACATTCAATAATTGCTTTTTGTTTTTGGAGTGTCCTTTAGCCATAACAGTAAAAAAAGAAGGCGGGCACAGTGGCGCGCGCCTGTAGTTCCAGCTACTCAGGAGGCTAAGGCGGGAAGACCCCTTGAGGCCAGGAGTTCTAGGCTGTAGCGAGCTATAATTGCACCTGTGAATAGCCACTGCACTCAAGCGATATAGCAAGAACCCAACTCTAGAATAGAAAGAGAGAGAGAGAGACAGAGAGACAGAGAGACAGAGAGACAGAGAGAGTTTCAGCATCATGCTGCTGTCCAGGTTTCTTCCTGGAGGATGCAAGTTTGGAGGTGGTTCACCTTGCCCAGCCTCCTTGAGATGCAGAGTTCTTAGACCTGCTGAGTTCAGGTAGACAATGGACAATGGACCTTTGTCACCATTATCTTAGACTTTGAGGCATTAAAGTCTTTAAGTTCTAGAGCCCAAAATGATAGTAAAAATGGAACAGATGATAACCTAGGTTGGGCACCTTGATCGAAGGAAGAACAGGAGTTAGTTAAATTTGTCAAAGAAAACTGATTGTATTCTTTTCTCCATATTTGGGAGGGCTGAGGGAGAGAAATGCCCCCCAGGACTTTTGTTATCCCTTCTTGGGCCTGGGACCGATTCCATAGGACAGCAAGGATCCTAGTATTGTCCATCAAGTCCTGTCATCATCTGTGCTTTTAGAGAAAAAACATCACACCTGGAAGTTTAGTGATGGTCTGCTCTGACTGAGGTTGTTTTAAAGATGAAGCGGTTCCAGCCCAGGGAAGTCCTGCAACCAGCCACAGTCCGCTGCCAGCCATGCCCTGCCTTCCTGACAGGACTCAGAGAGTGGCTCCCAGGCAAGTCCAGTGGGGCCAAGTCAAAACACTGAGAAGAGACCTGTAGTGAGAATCCCCTGCGTGCCAGCTTTTAGGATTTAAAGGACTAGCAAAATACAGACCCTGTGGCCTGGCTCAGCCTAGCTTACTAATGTACTAAGATTTTAAGGAACCCAGAAAAACAAACAAATGAACCACTAATCTAATCTAAAATGCACAGAATGGATAAGGTTGAAAACTTCTGTTATCTCGGCGTATAGTCATGACTCAGGATTTTGGTGTCATAGTCTTGTAAAAATCGATGGGAAGAAAGTGTATGCAAAGATAGAATCGGGAGGGTAAACATTTAAATTCTTAGTTAAAAAGAAGATACTTAACAAAGTGCAAGGCCTCAATACTGTGCAGTGGGGTGGTGTATGTTGGAAGAGTTTAGACCTTAGAGGGAATAGAAATACATATGAAATAATCAATACAATTCTTCCCACATCCTTGGAAGACTTCTATTCAGTAATAATTAGGTATTTAATGTAATTTAATTTATTTTATTTTAACTTGTCGAAGTTAACAAAGGATGAAGCTATGGTTGCAAATTGATTTTCCCAAGAAGTAATGTCATTCATAATACCACTGTCCTGCAAGGAAAGAACCAGGAAGTGACATGTTTATTTTAACATTTTAGGTTATAGTTAAAAAAAAAAAAAAAAACAGAAAGAAAAGAAAAGATGGCTAAAACCTAAATGCCACGAGGAGAAGAGAACAAATTGGTATAAAAAGAAACTTTTATTTCCAGTTTCGAATGGGTAATAAAAATAATTGAGAGGAAGGAAAAATAACATTATACAGTAGGTGGCAGTTTCCTTTGAAGTAATCATATATTAAGGTGTAAAATTGTACATAGCTTGGAGAAGTGGCTGAGTAAAACGATGTCATTTTTTCCCCCATCAAATTAAAGAGGGCTGTGAAAGTAAAGTTTTTCTTTTCATGTGTGTGACACAGGCAGTGGTGTGCTTTACCTGCTGTCAAGCTGCATCACGATGATAGGACTTGCTGGTAAACATCACTGCGGTGTGGATTTAAAGAGATATCACCTCCTTTTCATCTGGCTGGAAGATGGTAATCAGCAGACAAGTGCTCTCCTGGTACTCATAGGGGGAGCAAAACAGGAGATCAAATGCTTTTTACCCCGACAAATAACTGTCTGCCAACACTTGGGTCTGTCAGGATTCCAGAAGATAGTGAACGTTTCGCAGCTGGTGAAGCACTGCCTCTTTGACTCTGATACCTGCATCTTGTCATGGGGTGCAAATTATTTAGCAACTGCCGCATTATTTATAGGTATGAATTGCACAAATTAATCTCATAAATAATTCATTTGGGGACTGTGAATTAACAGTGCACCGTAGTAAAATAAAAATCTAGTTTTGCAAAGCTGATATCCATTGTCGTTGTGAGTTAGATTCATTTTTTTTCAAACAACACTTTTAGAACACTGCGTGTGGCTTTTTAATGTTTAGAACCAAGACCGTGTAAAGTGAGGTGAAGAATACAAATATTCAGACAATCCATCGGATTGTTTTAAAAAATATAGAGAATTGAGGCAAGTAAGTGGGGATTTCTGGTGTGAATTATCTAGATAATTGCTTCACTTTTTCAATTCAATTTGGGTGTATAGATAGAAACATCCGTAATAAATAGCAGCTTTTAATGTTCAAATTTTTAAATGTTTTTTCTTATGGAGAGTGCTGAAATATATAGACTCATAGGATGAAATAGTTTGATAGGGAAGAAAGTAGGTCTTGTCCTAACAGCGTGGCAGGTTGTCAAACTATTTCACCAATAAAAAAAAAAAAAAGACTCTTACTTAGGTACCCCATAATCCATTTTTAAAACTTGAAATAGAAGCAAAAATTTAACTTCCCTACAGTAAGACATAAGAATGTCACTGTGGACCTAAGAGAAAGACAGTCACAAGTTTGTTTGCTAGTAGACTCCTAGGGAGCTGAACACAAAAATCCAATAAATAATTAGCTCTCCTGTGACAGGCTTCTGAATTACTGTGATACATTAATTGGACAAAATTAGCATGAATTAAGGCAAATAACTATAACATGTAATTTATTACTTACTAAGCATGGTGCTGCAGTGGAAGCTTCGGATTTCCCTTAAGATTGCTTTAACAGCTATAATGCATTCCTTAATTTACTCTGTGGAAAATCAATTTTTTCAGAGTTCATTAAGCACCAATATGTTACAATGCAACTCTCTAGAGCATAGAGCCTCAATACATTATGCAAATCCATGCCAGTGTGGTACCAATATGTAAATAGCAGTAATATTACTGTCAGCCTCCTATTGATAAGTCTGACCAGAATGAGAACACCTAGAACTTCTTGTATCTGTTGACTTATTTTGTGTGTGTTGGGGCCATCTCATGCTGTCCTTTGCTGAATATAGTGCCACTATTTCTTGCAAGATATAAAAAAGCTTTTATTAATGGCCGGATGCAGTATCATTTCCATTTAATTCTACGCCTTCTTGTCTATGTTAACCAATCAACAAGTGTTTATTATGTATATATTATGAGCCCGGTGAACTCACTACTAAATTTTAGTTGATAGGAGGCTCTATTTACCTCATTTGAGTCAGAGAAATAATTCAGGTCATCAAAGCCACAATTTCATAGAAATATATCTCAATTCCACATTTCACTTGGCACAAATCTATGTAGATCATACTAACAACAAAAAAGTAACACATGATTAAACTGAAAATAATTTTGTAAAAAGAAGTGTTCAAGAAAAGTCTAATCCAAAGCAATTTGGTTGGCTTTAAGATTTGATAGAAAGAACGATCATTACAAAAAATTAATATCCACAATATCTGATTTTTCAAGGGTTGATGATTTTGGTGTCCTAATAAATAGCAATTCTATAATCCTTCATGACTTTTTTCAAAGTTGTTTCTTTTAGTTTCTAACTAATTTTCCACTGTTTATTTTTTTCTGGGTTGTTTATGGTGTTAAAAGTCAATTAAGTTTCAATTTTTGTAATAATAGAGTGCTGTGAACTGAATCATATTTCTCAAAATTTCATATGTTGAAGCCCTAACCCCTAATGTGATGGTACTTGGAGATGGGGCCACTGGGAGGTAATTAGGTTTAGATGAGGTTGAGAGGGTAATGCCCTTATTGGTGGAATTACTGCCCTTATAAGAAGAGACACCAGAAACTTGCTCACTCCCTCTTTCTCCACCACGTGAGAACACAGGGAGAAGGCAGCTGTCTGCAAACCAGGAAGAGAAGAACACTTATCAGACCCCCACAGTGCAGGCATCTTGATCTTGAACTTCCAGGCTCCAGAACTGTGAGAAACAAATATGTGTTGTTTAAGCCATCCAGTCTATGGCATTTTGTTAAGGCAGCCCAAGCTGGCTGAGACATTGGGTAAGTTGGAAAATTATAAATGTGCCTAATTTGGTGGATTGCATTAATAAATTATATTTATTTTTAAAATATTAGAGTATGATTCCTTGGAAGGGTGGAAAATACCATATATACATGTATATATATATACACACACATATATATTTATATATATTAAAATACATATAAATATATATTTATACATACTAAAATATATTTATACATATATTTATACATATAAAATATTTATACTATATATTTATACATATAAAATATATGTTATATATTCTATATATATGAAAATATAATATATAGTATATAATAATAATATATATGATAAGATATAATATATATACATAAAAAAATCACACTGTCCTCTTTGTTCTTTCCTGGTATGCACCATGCAAGTTCACACACTGAGGACTTCGCACTTGCTGTCCTTTCTGCCTGGAGCTCTGTGACTCCAGATAGATTCCCCCCAACTCCCTCACCTACTCTTTCCTGTATCTAGAATTGCAGGCACCTCTCAGCACTGCGCTCTCATCCCCCTTAACCTCTTCTACATTTTTCCACATAACAAAACCATATGGTTTTTCTAACTATAACATAACTACATTATATAATTTACATTTTATTACCTTTGTTTGTTTATTGTCTGTTCTGAAGAATATAAATTCTATGAGAGCAGGGATCTTGGCTTGTTTTATTCACTGATGTATAACAAATACCTGGAACAGTGTCTGGAACATAGCAGATGTTTGATAAATATTTTTCTGAATGGATAAATACATTTTTAATCAAATATGCTGACTCTGCATGTTTGGTTATATTTGTAGGTGTGTGTGTGTGTGTCTATGCACATGCATGTGTCTGAAGAAGAAAGACATTATTTAATTCTAAATCTGTGAAATTGGAAAAATAATACTTATAGTGTTATTATTAAAATCAGCTTATATAAGATATGTGAAGTGTTTGGTATAGAATGTGGAGCATGATAAGTATTTAACAAATGATATTTTCTTTTGTTTATCATCTGGTTGCCTATTGTTGGAAGTAGGCTCTTTACTGTTGTGCAAATTACAATGTCTTATTTCATCCATATATGAATTATGTATGTAGGTTTTTCTAATTAAAACTCTTAGTTGGACATTTAAGTTTTCCTGAATTTTACTGATACAAATATTTATGTTGTCCCTGTTATTTTTTTCTATGTTTTCTTGCATTTTCCTTCATAGCACTTAACAATTTGTAATTATATATTTATTAAAATTTCAATTTCCTTAACATCTACTTTCATAAAGTAGTATAATTTCAGTGAAGGAAGGTACTTATGTAATTTAACCTTTTATGCCTGGAGCCTGGCAGGGTGTTTGCCACATAGTAGGTAACATATATGAAATGAAAGAAACACTGAAGTCCTTAAAATGAATTAGAAATTATAAAGCAAAAATGAAAGAAAACCTCCAGAAATCTAAAAAATAGAGAAAATTGCTTAAAGATTCTTAAATTTTTTTTATGGGATGACAATATGATCAGTGCTCTCCCTATATTGTTTGGTTTTTTTTTTTTGGTTGTTGTTTCCAAATACAACACTAAAGCATAGTGTGGACTTTCTCGTTTTTGGTTAAATTACTTTTACCCAATTTGTTTAACATAAATAGACTCAAATTCAGTATAGTGGATTGGATTTGCTAGAAGTATTTTCTATATTGTGAAATACTACTTGATTGTGAAATATATTGATGGTGATTAGATATTTAATTGTACAAAAATTGGCCACGATAGGTACCAACAAAGATCAAGGTTTATAGGCACTAAATAAGATCAATTTTTAAAAAATATGTCCTGGATCTTTCCATATCTTCTATGATAAATAAATTTTTTCATCAGTTTTGGCAAGCGAGTGTGCTGAGGCAATAAGTGTGGATAAGTTGTCCTATATACTTTTTGTAATGGAAAAATTTGGCTGAGGACTCTAACATTGCCATTTTTCCTGGCTGGATGGAGTTTGTTAGTGTATGCTACAATTTTATGTAGAAATGAGGGGAGTTTGGGGCAAGTGAAATTTTGATGAGTTAGCATTTACATAGGTTTTAAAAAAATTTATTGGTTTTAAAAGAGAAAGACAATAGGAATTATGTGGGGAATAAAATTGATGAGATTTAGAAGAAAAAAGAATAACACATAATTCAAAAAATTGGAGATAGGGTAAAACCTCCAACAAACTACTGAAATAAAAGTTTTTTTTTTATGCCATGAATAAATCACTAGAATATTATCTCCATGAATAGGAGGCATCAAGTTTTCATCAGTGAATTATTAGTACATAGGGCAGAATGAAAGAGGACTCAGTCAGGAAGTTGGCTAGAGAACTAATCTTTAAGCTGTGTCAAAACATTATTAGGGCATCAAAATATCTCTGGAAACATAAAAAGATGGTGAAAATGGTATTTCCATATTATCTCTCAGGAAGAAAATTGTATGAGGCAGAAAGAAATCCTTTGTTATAGGCTAGATGGTGCAATAAAATATGGTGGCCTATCATAGGTCATGGGTGTAGTTCTCTGAAGGGCTTTGCTTTGGCTGAATAAGGCATGTATCTATGGGACCAAGCTGATTTACCCGAACTAAAAGAGGAAGCACTAAGGTCCATATCAGTCTGATCAACCAGAGCAATGGGCCTTTTCCTCTTTTTCTCATAAAATTCTCAGCCTCTACCCTAAATACTTAATATTTAAAGAGTGCCACTTAATCAGAGCTTAATGAAATTGGCAATGGGGAAACTATATGGAAGATTAATAAAACAAAAAGTTGGTTCTTTGAAAAAGTAAACAAAATTGACACGCCCCTGGCTAAACTCACAAAAAACAGAAAAGAAAAAACTCTAATAAGCTCCATCAGGAACCAAAAAAGGAGAAGTTACAACCGATGCCGAGGAGATTCAAGATATAATTTATGAATATTATGAAAATCCTTATGCACACAAACTGGAAAACGTGGAGGAAATGGACAGATTTTTAGAAACACACAGCCTCCCTAGGCTCAACCAGGAAGAAATAGAATTCCTGAACAGACCAACATCAAGGACTGAAATTGAAACAGCAATAAAAAACATTCCAAAAAAAAAAAAAAGTCCTGGAACAGACGGTTTCACACCCGAATTTTACCACACCTACAAAGAAGAACTGGTGCCCATCCTGCAGAAATTATTCCACAACATCGAGAAGGATGGACTCCTCCCCAACACGTTTTATGAAGCCAACATATCTCTGATAGCAAAACCAAGAAAGGATGCATCAAAAAAAGAAAACTACAGACCAATATCCCTTATGAATATAGATGCAAAAATTCTCAACAAGATTCTAGCTAACTGAATCCAGGTGCTTATTAAGAAAATAATCCACCATGACCAACTGGGCTTCATTCCAGAGATGCAGGCATGGTTCAACGCATGCAAATCTATAAATGTAATTCACCACATAAACAGAAGCAAAAGCGAAAACCATATGATACTCTCAATTGACGCAGAAAAGGCATTTGACAAAATTCAACACCCTTTTATGATAAGAATGCTTCACAAAATAGGCATAGACGGGGCTTACCTAAAAATGATACAAGCCATTTATGACAAACCCACAGCCAACATCATACTGAATGGGGAAAAATTGAAAGCATTCCCACTTAGAACTGGAACCAGACAAGGTTTCCCACTATCTCCACTTCTATTCAACATAGTGCTGGAAGTCCTGGCCACAGCAATCAGGCAAGAGAGTGGAATTAAAGGCATATGAATGGGAACAGAAGAGATCAAACTCTCACTATTTGCTGATGATATGATACTATATCTAGAAAACCTCAAGGATTCAACCAAGAGGCTACTGGAACTGATAAATGAATTCAGTAAAGTTTCAGGGTACAAAATCAATACACACAAATCAGAGGCTTTCATATGCACCAACAGTAGTCATACCGAAAACCAAATCAAAGATTCAATTCCCTTCACAATAGCAACAAAGAAAATAAAGTATCTAGGAATATATTTAACTAAGGAGGTAAAAGACCTCTACAGGGAGAACTATGAGACATTGAGGAAGGAAATAGCAGAAGATGTAAACAGGTGGAAAACCATACCATGCTTGTGGGTCGGCAGAATAAACATTGTTAAAATGTCTATACTACCCAAAGTGATCTACAGATTCAATGCAATCCCTATTAAAATACCAACTTCATTCTTCACAGATGTAGAAAAATTAATTTTACGCTTTGTATGGAACCAGAGAAGACCCCGCATAGCAAAAATGATTCTAGGCAATAAAAACAAAATGGGAGGCATCAATTTACCAGACTTCAAACTCTATTACAAAGCTGTAATATTAAAATCAGCTTGGTACTGGCATGAAAACAGCCACTGACCACTGGAACAGAACTGAGAACCCAGATATAAAACCATCCTCATATAGCCACCTAATCTTTGACAAAGCAGACAAAAACATACACTGGGGAAAAGAATCCTTATTCAATAAATGGTGCTGCGAAAACTGGATAGCCACATGTAGAAGATTGAACCAGGATCCACACCTTTCACCTCTCACAAAAATCAACTCATGCTGGGTAACAGATTTAAACCTAAGGAGTGAAACTATTAGAATTCTAGAGGAAGATGTTGGAAATACTCTTCTAGACATTGGCCTAGGCAAAGAATTTATGAAGAAGACCCCCAAAGGCAATCACAGCAACAACCAAAATAAATAAATGGGACCTGATCAAATTAAAAAGCTTCTGCACAGCCAAAGAAACTGTCACAAGAGCAAACAGACAACCTACAGAATGGGAGAAAATTTTTGAATGCTACAAATCTGATAAAGGGCTGATAACTAGAATCTACTTAGAACTCAGGAAAATAAACAAGAAAAAATCAAACAACCCTATCAAAAAGTGGGCAAAGAACATGAACAGAAACTTTTCAAAAGAAGACAGAATAATGGCCCAAAAACATATGAAAAAATGCTCAACATCTCTAATCATCAGGGAAATGCAAAGCAAAACCACAATTAGACATCACTTATCTCCAATGAGACTGGCCTTTATCAAAAAGTCCCAAAACAATAAATGTTGGCATGGATGTGGAGAGATAGGAACACTCATACACTGCTGGTGGGACTGCAAACTAGTGCAACCTCTGTGGAAAGCAATATGGAGATACCTTAAAGAGATACAATTAGAAGTACCATTCGATCCAGCAATCCCATTACTGGGCATCTACCCAAAAGATCAAATGATACTCTATAAGAAAGACACCTGCACCCAAATGTTTGTAGCAGCACAATTCACAATTGCAAAGATGTGGAAACAAGCCAAGTGTCCATCAATACATGAGTGGATTAATAAAATATGGTATATGTATACCATGGAGTACTATTTAGCTTTAAGAAACAATGGTGATATAGCACCTCTTGTATTTTCCTGGATAGAGCTGGAACGCATTCTACGAAGTGAAGTATCCCAAGAATGGAAAAACAAGCACCACATGTACTCACCATCAAATTGGTATCAACTGATCAACACATAAGTGTACATATAAGAATAACATCTATTGGATGTTGGGCAGGGGAGAGGGGGAAGAGGGGCGAGGGGGAGGAGGGGACGGGTATATGCATACACAAAGAGTGCAATATGCACCATCCAAGAGATGGACAC
>RJWJ010038610.1:0-14936 GCA_004363605.1 Indri indri
TTTTTTTTTTGAGACAGAGTCTCACTCTGTTACCCTGGCTAGAGTGAGTGCCATGGCGTTAGCCTAGCTCACAGCAACCTCAAACTCCTGGGCTCAAGTGATCCTACTGCCTCAGCCTCCCTAGTAGCTGGGACTACAGGCATGCACCACCATGCCTGGCTAATTTTTTCTATATATTTTTAGTTGTCCAGATAATTTCTTTCTGTTTTTTTTTTTTTTTTTTTTTAGCAGAGATGGGGTCTCGCTCTTGCTCAGGCTGGTCTCGAACTCCTGGATTTGCCCTTTCTTAGTAATCCTCTGTCTTTGCTTCTATGCACTCATCACTATCAATTCTTTCAGTCTTTTTTGCTCTACTATGGATTGATTGATAAAATGAGTGACCCACTCATTCATTCAATACATGTGTTAAGACAATGTCAAAATTGCTCGAGATAGTCAACTGTGAGCAAGATGGACCCAATCCATGCTCTGAGAACTTACGGTTTTAATGAATTTCTGCTTATTATTTATTTATTTTTTATTTTTTGTAGAGACAGGGTCTCACTGTTTTGCTCAGGCTGGTCTCAAACTCCTGGCCTCAAGTGATCCTTCTGCTTCTGCCTCTCAAAGTGCTGGGATTACAGATGTGAGCCAGCAAGCCCGGCCAAATTTCTGCTGTTATATTGTTCTATTTCCCACAGCATCTATTGCTTTATGAATTCTGCTTGTTGGTTTCTCTCAGTGGGCCTCTCTGCTTCCATAACTCCTGCTTGCATTCCCGTGTTAGCCATGTTTCTATTTTCTGTATTTTATGATGTTTTGACATCTTGGGGCCTTGCTAATCCTGGGGAGTCTGCCCCTCCCACAGTTAGCTAATTCCTATAGATAGCAAATGACTTTCCTGTGAGTGCTGTTTCTGTATGGAAACCAGTGAATCCAGAGCCCAGACCCACCAACTGCCTCCTTTATGGAGCTCCCACAGGTTGAGCCATCATTCCCCTCCCCTACCAGCACCCCAGGGCCAGGTTCCAGGCAACCAGGAACAGTCCCTACGCCCTAGAGCCCACTGGAAATTATCCAGACTAACCAGTCCTAAGTCTGCCTACCCTGCCTTACCTGTTCCTTCCCACAAAAAACACAATAAAGGCGTTGGTCCATGCTTTTCCCTGCCCCTTCATGCCCTGACTGACCCTGGTGCTTCCCCATAGGGATGTGTGAGTATAAACTTCTTTATGATGGTCATTTCTGTGCCTGCATGTCTTATCATACCCAATTAAAACAAATTCCAGCTACATTTTAGCACAATTCTGCACCATATGTCTGACATTCAAAAATCTAGCAAAACTGTTCCTATAATTGGGATGATCAGGTCATGAATTACAAAGTATAATTATAAAAAAAACCTCTCTGAAGAGGGCTGTGGTCATGGTTTGTATCCTGCTGCTGGTCAGAAAGAGTGTAATTGGCAGATATCTTGTCCGAATTGTTCAGTACATTCTTCCTTCTCCCCCACTCCTTATGATTTTCTCCTCTGTGTAGACTGATTTACCCACCTTTATCTTCTACAGTGATTTAGAAGTTAAGCCATTCTATTTTAAATTCTACTTTAAGTCAATAAAAATTTCAAAATATTATATTTATGTAATTATCAAATATAAAAACAAAATAACTGTGAATTATTTTTTTAAACATTTTTTTTTCCATAGAGACAGGTTCTCCCTGTTTTGCCCAGACTCGTCTTAAACTCCTGACCTCAAGCAATCCTCCCACCTTGATCTCCCAAAGTGCTGGAATTACAGGCATGAGCCACCGCACCTGGCCATAAATTATTTTTTTAATGGAAGATTGAAACCTAGGTTTTATTCTATTTTTTTCTAGCATTTACAATTGCAAAGGAGAAGACAAATACCCTTTCTTGCTGTTTTATGTAATTTCATTTTTTAGAGCTTTTTAAGAGTTTTTCTTTACTTTTGAGCTTCAAAAAGTCACCATGATATATTTATTAATTTTTCCTGAAACGCTCAATTCTGGGATTAAATAATTTTTTAGATTGGGAAGCTTTTCCTTTAGGTATCATTGCCTTTGCTTATTTTATTTTCTTTTGTCCTTTAGAATTTTCTCTTATTCACATGTTTGAAAGGTTAGAAATATGACTTCCTTCTGTATTCATTATCATATCTTCTATCATTTTAAACTCTTTATCACTTTTCGTTTTTAAAAGGTCTTGTATTTTGTATCATTAATTTGGTTTGCTCAACTGTGAGCTTCTTCAGGCTGGGGACTATGTCTAATTCATATTTGTATAGCAAGCGCTCTCCTCTTCTGCTGTACATTTTAAAACAGATTCCATATTGGTTTTTCCCCTGATAATCCAAACCTCAACACAGAGATATCTGGCTTTTGTAATTCACTGATGTTCTGGCAGAAACCCTTTTACTCATCTTTGAAGGTGGAGGGTACTATATAGAGAGCTTAGTAAAGTTCCTGGTATGTTTGAGATTCTATGCCTGTCCTTGAGGCAGAGAAGAAATTGCCCAAGTATTTTAAGGCTGACTGTCAGGAAAAGGGTTTGTATGTGTTGCGTGTGTGTGTGTGTGTGTGTGTGTGTGTGTGTGTGTGTTGAGGGTGGGAGGAATGTAGTAGAGAACTGATAAGTGACATCAGAATTCTGAGAACAAGAATGTTAGAGAAATGTTCATTATTAAGATTGACAAGATTTCCCAACTATTATAGTCAGGTGGATAAAACACATCCCTCATCTTATATGTTCATATCTCTTTGTACCAAGTATAGCGCCAATTTTAGTTACATCTTTTAACCATATCAACTAACTAGTGAATTCTCACAGTCACAGAGGAATTAGGACAAAGGTAAGTGAGAACTGTCTGTCATAAAATAAGTGTGTTAGCCCTGGCAGGACTCCAGTGAAGGTTGCTTGTGTTCTGTGAACACCTTTATGTATCCCTTTTATATTTTGTAAAGTAGCAAAATGACCGTGTATACTAACGTGACCTAAAGATATTTGCACATCTTTTCAATGTGTTAACTAATGGCCAATCTAGAATGTAAACAAGTAAGATATATACGATAAGATATATATGATAACACTTTGCTTGCTTTTGTATCCTATATTTTATGAATTTAGATCTACTTAGAAAATGTCTAGGTAGCCAGAGTATTTTAATTTAATGGAATTATTTTAACATTAGCGTAAGGTCTCAAAGTCAGCCAGGGATTTTGGAAACTGACCTTAAAGAGAAACACAATCCATGTTGATCTTAACAGTTCATCAGAGAAATATGATATTTAAAATTGTATATAGATAATGTAAGTAGAGGTACTAGGTCTATATGATTTGTGCTATTGTCTGAAGCTCACAAGAGCAAATTTTTTCAAAGGATGGTTGAGCCGTAATTTTATAATTTTAAAGATTTAATGGAAGTGAAATTAGTTTAGGAAATCTAGGAAGTTAGAATTAATTAGATTTTCCATGAGAAAATAATATTATGCTAACATGTTTCACACTGTGATAAAATCAGGGGAAAGACACATAGCTATTTTTAAAGTCAAATTACCAACAATGTAATTTGTCCAAGGATTCACCTTGATAGAAATATAACCTAAACTTTTTCTTATATAATTTTTCCGCATTTATATACAAAATATTAAAACTTTATGATTTTTGCTTAAGAGTACTGTTCTCTTAGATTTCCACCTCCCCCTACTATTTTGCAGCCTGATAACCACTTGTATTTCTCTACCTCTTGAGACTTTGCATCCAAGGCCATTAATTTAATTTATAGTTAAACAACTCCTCCTGGTACTGTTATGGTCCGGAGTGTGAGAAAAGACAACCTAAGACCGAAACTGAGCCAAATTGTGAGTCTTTATTAGCTGGCCAGCGGCTACCCTCTGCACAGCCATGAGGCAGCTGCACAGAGAGCAGCCCCGAGCCAGGAGGGACGGGCTCTGTTAAAGGCAAAATCCGCATACTGTAAAGTCATCTATTTGCGCAAGCAGGGTTCCAGAAGCCTAGAGCAGCATTAATCATCATTAATCTTAGTCAAAAATACATTTAACATCCTGTCCTAAGTCAAGGTACATATTACTCCCTGTGATCTGGGTACATGAGGCACCCCTGGGCATTTCAGTGCTCCAGGGCGTTCAGGCCCTCTGGGCTAGCTGTTACTTTATCTTGTTGACACTTGCAGCTGTGTGAAATGTAGCCTCCTCCCCCTTTTCCCCTCTGTTCTTTGCTTAAGCATACTGACAGAAGTTAGAGAGCAGGTTATTTCCCATAGACCTTAACAATACTTCTTATTCTTCTTTCATTGAGTTATGGCTTTAGCAAGGCTCTGAAGCTTTTATAAATGGTCAGCGCACTGAAAACATTGGGATATAAATTTTTCTCTCCTCTTCGTAAAGATTATTGAATTTCTTATTAGTTTCTATAAGTCAATCAGAACAGGAGTTCCTTTAAATTTAAGCGACTTTATAATTAAATTTAAACATTTTCTTCAGAAATAGACAAAATAGAGCCATTTGTTTAGAAAATGTTTCATACTCAGTAGCAGAATCTTATCAAATCTCTGGGCAGGGAAGAGAGCTCTGGGAGAGTTTTAAGTTGTTTTTCTTTGTATTTTATTATGTCTATTTTGGGGAAAGAATCGTCTAGACATGGTCAACTTACGGATTCTCCTGCAAGATTTGTAATATTTTATTGTAGTTCACACAAAGCTCTCCCTCACATCTTCCACTTGGCTTATTTGCGTATATTTACACGAGACTTTCTTACTTCTTTTCCAAGAAGGAACAAAAAATTCATGTACTCTGAATCCTTCAGTTTCTTCAGAAAGCCGTGAAGCGCCAGACAAGCCAGAAGCAGTCATTCCGACTTCAATGACATTCAGGCCTGTCATACAATTGTAATACAAACCAAGCAAAGCTCTTTCAGAAACACAACTCTATTTTATAATCCATGCAAAACTGATTTCAACTTTTGCATACATTTTCTTCCTTTTGAAGGTAGATTTGTTTGAATTAGATATCTCTATAGTGTGCACAAATGATAGATTTCTAGGAACAATTAATCTTGAAAATTTTCCCAAAATATATAGAGAGAGATAATGAGAGGGAGAGTCCGTCTAAGGTACAGAAAGTGCTACCATTATAAACAGACTGTTATAAAAAGACAAATGGCCCCCGAATGAATCACACTTCTCTGTATCTACACCCTCATGTAATCATCTTCACATCAACTCTGGGTTTGGCCAGTGACTTGCTGCAGCCAAAAAAAGATACCAGCAGAGGCTTGATAAGCATTTGCGCACTGGGGCTTGCTCTCTAAAATACTTTCGCCACCATGTGAAGAAGCCAGGATATGAAAGACCTCATGGAGGGAGACCCAGCTGGCCTAGCAGGTCGAGCCATCCCAGCTGAGACTTCAGACATGTGAGAGAAGTTGTCTTATATCATCCAGCCCCAACTGAACTCCCAGATGACTACAATTGCATGAGTGAGCCTTGGTCAGATCAGCAGACGAACCTCAATAAAAATTTGGAGAAATAATAAATTGTGGCTGTTTCAAGCTACTAAATGTGGGGTGGTTTGTTACACAATAATAGATAATATATCTTCATCTTCTAAGGAAGAGAAAAGCTTTTTTCCCCCTTTAAATACAAAGATCTGCAAAGAACTGATCAAAACAAATATTTGTTGAGTGATTACTATGTGCTGGGCACCATGCCCAGGGCTAGGGATTTAAAGATGAATAGAGCAGAGTGTAGGTATATCTTTTCCAGGAAGTTAGTGACAAGCAAGAAACTTTTCATTGATATGAAAGTTATTAATCACAACTACTACAACCCTCTCCAAACAAGAATAATGAGGGATTGCTATTATTATTATTTCCATTTTTCAGATCAGGAAACTGGAGGCAGAGATATTAGAATGTTTAGTAGCTTGTCCAAGTGATGAGATGGAAGAACTGACTTGTGAACACGAGCAATCTGGCTCCAAACCTAAGTGATTAAATGAATATTACCCATGGGTAATATAATCTTGGTTTTTCTGGAGTGAACAAGTGGTATTATATATAACACATTTAAAACTGGTTTTAGCCAATTTCAGGAGCTTGGAGGAAACAGGAATGATAAGTCATTCTGAAATGAGATTTGAAAAAGTGCAGTTACTGGAATGGCCAGCAGAGGGTGAAGGGAGGCAGCATTTGTAATGTGCTGCTACATTACAATGGAGTAAACCGCGTGGAATTGAGAATCTCTAGAGTCCTCTCTTGCTCTAACATTCTATGATGATCCTTGCTTGAATTTCTTTAGTTCAATTTTATGTAAAACAAAGGAAAAAAAAAGATAGTCCTTTCTCAAATACATATAGCTGAGATGATTTTTATCTCATTTGACAGGTATTTATTTCAATATTTACTGAATGTTTGTTAAGAATATCTCTAAAGAAGTAAGTGTTAGATGACTGATATCCTTAAAGAACTCAGGGTCTCACTGAAGAGGCAAGGTAAATAAAAATTTAAATGATACGAACATCATATGAACAAAGTTTTAGAGGAGTTCAGAGACCAGGAGAAATTAATGGGGCTGAAATGGAAGGGAATTCTTCATGGAAATAGTAGCCTTGTTCCACTAATGAAGGGTGGGCAGTATGTGCATAGGAAAGGAAAGATTGGTATCTCTTAAAATTAAATTCAATTTCCCAAGCATTTATGGGGTGTCTTCAATGAACAAGGTGCCATCCCAGGCACTGCAGAGAAAATAAGAATGGGTGACACAGTCTCTAGATACCCAGCAGTAATAATATAAGGCAGGATATGGTGGACAAATAACTAGGTGCTCTACCAGAGGCCCCAAAGGTTAACAAAATGATATGTGCTTCTCATTCTAAAGGGAACTACCAGACTGTTCATGTTGAATGTTCAAAGGTCATAGTCCTAAACCAGCTCTGCCAGCTGTAGTGGTTCACCTACCTCCAGCCTACATAAAAAGTTGAGGTTGAAGAGGAAGAGACTTCTTTGGTAGGGAATTGACAGAATGCCCGCCTTAACTACCACACTTGGATGGGGAAGGACAGGATGTATTCCTCGATGGTAGAAATCCCCTAAATAGACACAAATGGAAACTTCTAGGCACTGCAGAGCGTACTCAGAGAAGAGGTTGCCCCAGTGCTGGTCCAGGAGGAATTTCGGGGCCTGGAGAATATGGCCTTCTGCATAGCAGACTTACCGTCTTCCCTTGGTGGTCTAAGTTATTTCTGGTTATCTATGTAGCTGGGGGCAGGAAAGACAGTGAGTCCACATTCTTCTCTGACCTGCCAACTCCACTGAACTTCAGATGGGCTTTTGTGGGATACCATAAAGCATAGGGAGCTGCATCTACTGACCTCTTCTGTTTTATTTTTATCAAAAGCAGTTTATTTACTGCTTTGGAAGTAAACAGAAGTAAAAGCAGCCTTGTATAAAGATCAAGTTGTCTTTTCATCTGTCCTCCAACTTGGACCAGACAGCCCAGTAATAACAGTAATGAGAAAAGGCAGAATAGGTAGACACACACAGCCCCTTCTGTCAAGGAGCAGCTTTTCCAGAGGGCCGCTTGGAGAGCTTAATGCATGTCTCCAGGAGCTGGAGTGTCTTACCAGTGAATATTCTGAAGGTGAGATGCTGTGGCTGGAACTGCCCTGTCTGGCGACAGAACTCTCAGGTGCTTGCTTCAGGACTGGGCTGTACATCCTCCCATGGCAGGTCGAAGGTGCATGTTTTTGAGATTTGACAAGGACCCTGTGGAAATGATTCTAACTAAGTGTGCTGCCTGAAGGACATGAACAGAGGGGTGGATCCCAGAAATCCAGTAGCCAGACAGAAAAGAGGCAGACAAGGCAACAGCATGGGGTTCATGAGAAACCCGCAAAGGTACCCTACTGAGCCAGCAAATATACTACTGCCACCTAGAGGGCACTGCAGGTGGATTACAGCAGTACCTGTCATAAAAGCTGTGCCCAACACCTACGCTCCCATCCCCCAGAGAGTAGAAATGGTGACTAGCAAATTAGGAGAATGGAGCCAGGAAGAGAAAAGAAGCTGATTTAACCTCCTCCCTGTATAGGCCAGGGGATAGAAGAAGTTTAAATCTGAATGGGTTTGGAGTTTGAAATTATACTCAGTAGAGCTATACCTTATGCTTTCTAATTTGTTTTTCCTTCTATAATGGTGTCATATGATTCTTGGTTTGTTTTCTTAGTTTTGCATTCTCCCTTTTCATCTTTGATATTGCTTTACACTTTATTTCTTTAAAAATCGATTTTATGTTCTCATTAATTTATATGTCATGAAGCACTGACAGGGATTGTGTGGGGGGGCGGGGGTGATTTCTGCTTACTTCCAGAATGATTTCTTCATCTGTATTCATCTTTCTCATATGTATTTATTTTTGCTGATAATATGTTTGCAAAGTTGTGTCCTTTAATTTTATCTTTTTTAATACAGGAGCTTTGTCTATACTTTCTTTTTGTTCTGCTATAGTGTGAGTGAATTCTACTTGCTTTATCTATTACCTCAGGTTCAAGAAGAAGAAAACTGTGGCTATGTACAGATGGAAGGGGACCTGCACTCTGCGATCTCCTGGGATTTTAGTAAATGTTTTCTGTGCTAAACTCCATCTGTTGGGATTTATCTTCATCACACTGAGAAATATTGTTGGACTTTGGATTATTCCTTCTGACCATCACAGAGCCCATGTTCCTTTGTTTCCTTTAAAGAATTTAATCTAGAATTTTGTTTTGTTTCGTTTGTTGGGTTATCCACTTCAATGTCATTAGTGTTTTTTTATCCTTCTCTTTTACATCCACCCATTCCTCCCGAATAGCAATTTCTCTTTCCTAACCCCCTACTCTCCTCCTCTGGGGAAAAGATAAACAATAAATGGAGATTTTTGCCCCTGTATCAATAATATGCGTGTAGGTTACTTCCCTTCAGGCATTAAGCATGCTTCTTCTCTACTTTCTCTCCCTCAGAGACTTTAGTACTAATTATTTTCTCTTTTTTTTCCTTTCTGCTAAATTATTATTTATTATTGGAGATAATTAACTTTGGGTATTTATGATTGTTCTGCTATCCTTTCCCAGCTGTAAGATACCAAAATGGAGAGTCCCAATAGCTCCCTTTTCTGGTAAGACATGAAAGTAGTTGGGATAGGACTTTTCCTTCCTTGGAAAATTTCTTGTCTCCTCTAAGGACTACACAGTTTTGTCTAAATCTGTCAGTCCCGTGCAAGATAGGGGTGGATGGCTAGATTTTTCAGAATTTTGTTTGCTTACCTTCCCTGCAGAGTGTTTGTTTGGAGAATGATGTTAAGAGGCTTGCCATACTATTCTGAACTTTGTTCTGCAAATTCTTGGAAACTTCTGTGTCTTTCTTTGATGTCCACCGGTTTTTGAAGCTTATGTATGATATGACCCTTTCCCTTGTTTGAATGCTATTGATATGTTAAATACTTTTGCTGCTTTAACTTTTTTCCCATTTGCTATTCATATAACTAAGTTACGTGGGAGGGAGATTTTTAGATTTAGCTGAACTCCAGTGTCTAAACCTTGAACTCTCTTATTCCCATTTGTCAGAGGTATAAATTAAAGGTCATAATGTTTAAGTGATTTGCTTGAAACACAGCTTACTGAAGAAAGTGACAGAGCAGACCTATGATTTGAATCTAGACCTGTCTTTTATCCTGTAATCAATATTCTATTCTGTAATCAATGGAAAGTAGGCAGGATTTTTAAATAGGTGACTGATGAAATGAAACATTTATTTTAGGTTTGGGAGCTGGCATGTGGTCTGATACAAATATGTGAAATGAATTTGCTGAGAAGGAACTATGAAAGCAATGAAACAAGTTAGGAAGGTTTTATAAAATCAGATATGAAGCAATGAGGACCTGAGGTAGAAGGGAACTTTTTTCATATCTTAAATTTTTGAATTTGTTAATCAGGGTCAGGGTCTTTTTCCTCATAGGTTTATAGGGTACTATTGATGTGCCTATGACATATTCAAATTTGTAAGAATTTTGTGTTAAAGTCGGGAAGCTTTGGGTTAGGAAACAAGGCAAGGGCTAGTGTCTAGTCATTTCTTTTGCTGTGTACTAGCTGTGAGGCTTACATCAAATCATTTTAACTTGCCGGGCCTCAGTTTTCTTATGTTTAAACTGGGAAAGTTGAATTAGATGGACTACATGTTTCCTTTCAACTCATAGTAAACACTCAAGAAGAGTTGAATTATGTTCTGAAAGAAGAGTTTCCTTCTCTGTGCCAATGGGAAAACTTGTTAGAATCTGCCAAATGGAGAGGAAGATATTTAAACCCAACAACTCTTCAATTAAAAAGTATTTACTAAATATCTATTATATGTTAATTTCCTTTATTCTTTATAACTTGACATTCAGGAGCTCCCTAACCTGATCCCAAAGCATCTTTCAGTCCTATCCCCTGCTGCTCTGGTCAATGTGTTACTTATCACTGAACTAGGAGCTAAGTTCTTATTATAATGACTAAGACAGTATATCAACCCAGTGTTCAATGGGGAGGCAGACACCCAAAAAGATTACCAAGATACAATGTAAATGAAATAAATCAGAATGATAAAGATCCAAACAACACGCTATGGTAATGCATAAATGGTGCCATTACTTCTCAGCAGGAGATTAGGATGAGTACCATTTATGATTCAAGGGATGACTAGGACTTTAAAAGGTGGAGATGGGAAGTGAAAAAACAACGTGAACAAAAGCAAAAACATATGAACATATGTGACATATTTAAGAAATTGCGAAGAGTCCAGTGTGGCTGGAACATAAGAATATTGAGGGCAGAGAGTCAAGAGAGGAAGCTGGGAAGGTGAACTGAGGCCAGATAGTGGAGAACTTTGTATGACATAGAGAGCTTGTGCTATGTTATATAAGCTGTTAGAGCAGAAGAATAATATACTTTGGTCTACTTTGGTCTCTGTAATAGAAAGATAACTAAAGCATCAATGTGAAGATGGATTAGAGAGGTGAAAGAATGGAGGCAGGGAGACCAATTAGGTTTTAAGGAGAAGAAATGAAAAGAAGAAAAATTAACAGTGGGGTTGCTAGTTAACAGAGAAAAGGGGCCAGGCTGATGAAGAATAAGCCCATGGAAGCAGAAAAGAATTGGCTAAAAAAGCCAGGCTGAGGGGATGGACATGGAAAACAAAGCAAATGGAATTCATTAAAAACATATATTTGGATTACTTTCTTCCAGTGCTCTCTGTACATGACTTGAGGGTAAAGGGGAAGAGTGACACAGGAGGAGGCTGGAAATAGTCAGAAGTCAGATCATTCCCATGTAGGCATGTTGGTGATTTGGAATGTTTTTCTACAAGCAATGGAACCCCATTGCAGGAATATTAGCAGGAAGGCAAGAGGGGCAGCCTTTCCCCTTCCTCATATTCCTCTGACTTCTGGCTTGATTCCATAATAGACTGCTTCTTCTTGTTTCTTGTCAATCTCTTCAACTCTTGTGCCTTGTTGTCCTTCTCTGAAATCCTTCCTGCAAAACACACACCTGGGTCAATCCAAACACCAACCTTCTCTGGTCCTATGCATTGACTGAGTAAAATAAAATAATTCCCAGCCTGATTATATGATAAATCAATCCATTGCCTTCAACATCATCTTGATCTTAACAGTGACCAGGATTCTTTCACTGTTTCCTTAATTATTTCTTTCCCCTGTTCTCCACAGTAGGCATATAAAATCATTTCTATTCTTCTTAGATGTTCTTGCCCACAATCTACTCCCTCAAACTCAGGGGATAATGTCATATCCTACTTCAAAGAGAAAGCAGAAGGCATTAGACAGAAACTATCTCAACTTCTTGCCACCCTATCTGCAAGGTTACCTGCACCTGTACCCATCTGTATCAGCTAGCAAAGTGACTGCAAATGTCACAAAGTACAACAGCAGTTTAAACTATAGAAGTTTAAGTTTTCTCATAGAAGAAGATTGGGGTCAGAGACTAGGGGGAAGGATAAAGATTTAGGATAGTTATTAGGAACTACCAGAAATAGACAGGAGTACCAGAAAATAAATAACTAAGAGGCCCAGCATCCCTGATAGATAGCCCAGCTGTCACTGGCCCATAATAGGAGCTTAATAATTAATTGCTGCTGCTATTATTTTTTAGTATGGGAGTTGTTCAAAGTCACAAAGTATGTCATTAGACGAGTTGCGACCAGAACTCAGATTCCCTGATTCAGTGTGCTTTGGTAACCCTAACGAAGATAGTATTTTTGGCCTGCGACACCAATGAATATTTAATTCCTCATAAACTCTTTGCCCTGTGACTCCTTATACATTTAATTAGTGGCATTCATACTTCTGGGAAGGCATAATCCACCTAGAGAAAAGGAACATTTCCTCAGTTTTGAATCTCAAAGCCAATTTTCTTGAGCCCTATTGTGAGATAATTGTCTTGAAATCCAGGATTTTTGAAGGGGACAAGAAGTTTCTGGCTTCTAAATTCCAAAAGTGGCCCTTTACAAATCAAAAGGAAAATTTAGTTCTTTGGAAATAGAGTTTTATAATGAGCCATAAGGAATAAAGCATGGAGGATGTGATCCAAGAGAAGTCCCATCATATGAAAAGTAGACAGTTCTGGAGGAGGAATTGAGGGGTGTGTGTGAGAGACAAGTGAGCAAGAGATGATACAGTATTCTTTACTCACAGTGCAACTAAGTGGGTTCATAGTTTTGGGGGGAATTTGGAAACATCAGTAGCTGAGAAGTTCGAATCCTCTGAGAGAAGCCCTGTGCCAATGTGAGGTGGCCACAGTAGCCTAAAAATAGTGGCATGCCATGGTAGGCAGAACAGTAGCTAGTGCCCTTTGTTGGTGCATGTTGTGGAAGAGATCTAGGGCTCCTGTGTGAGGATGAAGAGATCTAAAGGGTAATTAAGAAATAAGCATTAATTTACTTGCCAGAAGTCACAGCAGAGTAGTTATCAGTAGAGGTCTCTGCTCAAGGGAGCATCATAGTGGTGGCTGTGAGTGGGCAACTCAAAGTTGAGGTCCAGATAGAAGACATTATAAGTCTCAGGAGCAGCAGGACCAGTAAGGATCAGTGTAGGCTGCCTGGTCAGCAAGAGAAGATGTCTGAGCTTCCTGGGAGCAATCACTTTGCATGAGAGGGAAGAAACCTTGGAAGATTGAGCATTAATGTCCTAAGAAACTTGAGTTTAGCCTAAACAAAGTGTTTGAACTTTAACTGAGAGAGTCTGAGTTTTTCACCTTTTTCCATCATTTTCTTCAACTTGTATTTTGGGAATTTTTAGACCAAGAAAATAAATTGAAATATTTTTACATAAACATCCCCGTGTCCTTTACCATTCATTCATTTTTAACATTTTGCCTTATTTGGTCTGCTTACCTACCTACCTATTTATCTGTCATCTATTAATTTTTTGCCTAACCATTTGAAAGCAAGTTGCAGACATCGTGGCATTTGGGTCTAAATATAGATTAAACCATGTGAAAGTTCTGATATTTAGCATTTTTGTATGTTCAACCTAATACCTTAATAAACTTCTCCTAAGAATAAGGACATTCTCCTACAAACCCAAATGCTACCAACTCACCAAGGACAATTCATATTATTGTAATTCAATAATATCCAATATACAGTCCATATTTGACTTTTTTAAGTTGTCCAAAATGTCTTTTATAGATAGTTCACCTTCTCCAATTTAATCTAGGATCCAGTAGAGGTTCATGCATTGATTGTATTTGGTATTTATATCTCTTTAGTCTCTAGAATAATCCCCTTGTCTGTTTTCATGACATTGACATTTTTTTTTCCATTAAAAAAGTCCAGATCAGTTATCTTATAAAATTTTACATTTTGGATTTGTATGATTTATTTTCTCATGATTAGATTTAGGTTAAGCATTTTTGGCAAGAATACTACACAGGTGATATTGTGTATTTCTTGTTGTCACATCAGGAGGCACACAAAACATTGTTCAACTCTCAGTGATGCTAAGTTTGATCCCTTAGTCAATTAAGATGGTGAGTACACAAACTTTCCATTGTAAAGGTACATCATTCCCTCTTAAATTAATTACTAATATATGGGGTAATACTTTGAGACCATATGAATATCATGTTCCCAGCAACCTTTTATGCAATGGTGTTAGCATCCATTGATGTTCTTAGTTGTTACATTGGGTATTGCAAAATGATGATTTTCTAATTCAGTCATATTAACTCATATTCTTCTAAAATATACTTCATATTTTCTCTCTTTTGAATATCACTATGGACTCATACATTTTATTTTTTAATTCAATGTTTTAAGGTTCAAATTTTCATATGTTTGATCAGTGGGCAACTAATCATGTTTGTCCTTTTAACATGATCTCATTCGTCTTTGAGCTCTTCCTTGTTTTCTGGCACATCAAAATGTTCCAGGTTTACCTCGTACTTTGCCCTACTGCAGACCTGGAGTTATTTTTCTAAGGATCCCTGTTTCTTTTTAGTGGACAATGGTATTTAGAAACCAAGATCTGGGTACCAGTTGTGCTCATTGCTATGGAGTACGTTGCTTTTAGGTCCTCGAGTTACTTTTAATTTGAAAGTTTCAGTGTCATTCCCCAACTCAATGAGGGGCTCCAGAGCACATCTGAAGCTTGGTGCACAAATTTAACTCTCACCCAACCTTATATTAATAACTGTATAATTAATTCATAGGCTTATTCCAATTACCCATACAAGAACCAGAGTGGTGCTTTAAAATGTAAATGATATCATACCATTTACCCTTAAAATCATCCTGTCCTAAACCACAGCCTACATTGGTCTTCCTTAAGTTCCTCTCATGCAGCAGTCTCTGAAAATGGCCAAATTTTAAAAACTTTATCCTTTGAAACTTT
>RJWJ010038611.1:0-14895 GCA_004363605.1 Indri indri
AAAGGACATGAACAGAAACTTTTCAAAAGAAGACAGAATAATGGCCCAAAAACATATGAAAAAATGCTCAACATCTCTAATCATCAGGGAAATGCAAATCAAAACCACAATGAGATATCACTTATCTCCAGTGAGACTGGCCTTTATCAAAAAGTCCCCAAACAATAAATGTTGGCATGGATGCGGAGAGATAGGAACACTCATCCACTGCTGGTGGGACTGCAAACTAGTGCAACCTCTGTGGAAAGCAATATGGAGATACCTTAAAGAGATACAAGTAGAAGTACCATTCGATCCAGCAATCCCATTACTGGGCATCTACCCAAAACAACAAATGATACTCTGTAAGAAAGACACCTGCACCCGAATGTTTATAGCAGCACAATTCCACAATTGCAAAGATGTGGAAACAACCCAAGTGTCCATCAATACATGAGTGGATTAATAAAATGTGGTATATGTATACCACGGAGTACTATTCAGCTTTAAGAATCAATGGTGATATAGCACCTCTTGTATACTCCTGGATGGAGCTGGAATGCATTCTACTAAGTGAAGTATCCCAAGAATGGAAAAACAAGCACCACATGTACTCACCATCAAATTGGTATTAACTGATCAACACATAAGTGCACATATAAGAATAACATCTATTGGATGTCGGGCAGCGGGGAGGGGAGAAGGGGGAGGAGGGGAAGGGTATATGCATACACAAAGAGTGCAATGCACACCATTCGAGGGATGAACACACTTGAAACTTGGACTTGGGGCGGGAGGGCAAGGGCAACATGCATAACCTAAACATCTGTACCCCCATAACATGCTGAAATAAAAAAAAAGCATATTCTCAGCCCCAACCCTAGATCTATCAAATCGAACTCCAGAGAAAGAACCCAGAAACCATGTTTTAAGAAACCCTCCAGGTGATTCCACTAAGCTTTGAGATCAACGCATCTAGGGCATTCAAAACAGGATTGCAGGCAGTAACAGGGCAGTGGGAAGCCATTTAAGGTCAATAAGGGTGGGGGAGGATAGGGAGAGAGGAAGCAAGTATTTCCTTGGTTCAGGCAGGGATAATATGGCAACTGTCAAAAATGTGACAGATTTGTCAAAAGTATTTGACAATATCTCGAGAATGGAACACGAGTGTGTTTGCTCACATTGTCTACTCTGTGCCTGGCACAGAGCCTGAAAATGTATTAAACATCTGTTGACTGAATTAACAGAGAATGTATGAATGAATTAGCTGTATAAATTATGTAATATGTATTGGTCCCATTTGTGCTATAATGGTAAAAATTGCAAAATTTTCCTCAAGATGGGAAGTAAAATCCCAGAAAACCTTTGTGTGCCATCTTGCTAAGTGGCCCACGACTAGGACGTCCACACCCTCTGTGCCCCACCCCTGGCCTCTTTAGTCCTGAGATGCCTGTAGGCTAGGTTGCCAGGTAAAATGCAGGTTGCCCAGTTAAATTTAAATTTCAGATAAATAATTATCTAGTATAAGTATATCCCAAGTATTTCACAGGACATACTTATACTAAAAAATTATTCATTATCTGCAATTCAAATATACTGGGTATCCTGAATTTTATTTGCTAAATCTGGCAAGTCTCTTGTAGACTAAACTCTCTCCTTGGAGTAGGCATAAAAAAAAAAAAAAAAAAAAGCCCTCTCCATACACCATTACTCAAGGGAACAATGAGGGAATATAGGCTCCTGCTGCTCTCTTCCATCATTTTCAAAAACGCATAGGGTATTTCAGAAGCCTCCAGGCTTGGCTCACTTGGACGATATGCTCACGTTTGCTCATGCCTGTGGGCTTTATTCTTTTGCTTAGACTCTTCTTTCCATCCCTACTTCCAGCCTCCCTTTGCCTTTTAACTCCAACTTGCCCTTCGAGACTCATTACCTCTTCATGAAAACCTTCCCTGGAAAATGCACACAAACACACACACACACAAACACATACACACACAGAGTCTGAGTTAAATTCTCAGCCATCCTGGCAATCACTACTCTCAGATGGGAAGCACCTGTAGATGCACCTGTCTCCCCCACTGGGCACCAAATCCATGGAGCAGGACCCTGTTTGTTCATCTCTCTGTTCCCAGCATCCTGTCTAATACATGGACTTCAAAAAGTATCTGATAAATAAGTGAATGAATGAATGCAGTAACTTTTCAGGGAAAAAAGTATGCAAGTCCTTGGGAATCAGCCAAGGGTGGATTTGAACTAGTGGGGAAGAAAGGACTCCTTACATGTGTCTGGCTTTAGAAATCTCTCTCCTTTAGGACAAGTCAGTGGCCTCTCGGCCAGGGAGAACCCAACTAGCTAGGAGGGCAAACATGTCTCCACATTGCAGCCCAGTGTCTAGCAAACCACTTGGCAGACAGAGTAGGACTTGGGTTAATTCTCCATGGCCAGTCAGGCTGCGGACCTGAGACCTCACAACCAACCCTGGCCACACCCACTTCCCAGCAGCTTTGCCAAGGCCCCCTCAGAACTCGTCTTGAAGTACATGTGCTTTTTCTTCCTCAATTTTAAAGGTTCCACAATTCACTCTACTAAATTTGGTTTAACTTAGTGCCCATTAAACTAGGAGCCAAGTTCTGCTCTTCACTCAGCCTTTGCTCAACTCGCAGCCTGGGAGGATGCCTCTTCGTTGGATGATAACCTGGATTTCCTTCCTAATTGCTGCATGAGTCCTGAGCACCTGTTCTTTATGCTAGTCCATGAGACATTCTCCAATTAAAGCCTGGGAAAACAATGAAAAACAAAGCCCATCTGCGAACAGAGAATTATACATTCAACAGCAATAGCAATACTAGGTCATGGGACAGGTCGTTAAATCACTGAATATATACATCTAGTGCAGAGAAAAGCACACTTCTGAAACATTTATGGCTGAGATTTAAAACTACTGGAGTTGATACAGTCAGATGCAAGTGTCTCAGGACAGCTCTCAGCCTGGCTCCAAGGCCTCAGCTCACAGCCAGAGAAGGCAGTTTTCATCACTCTCTAGGTAATAGCCTGGAAAGAAATCTGTCTCAAGATGCTAGAGCAATCTGTGTGGCTCCAAGAAGAGGCTAGGGAATGCAGAGAACATTTCAATGAGTATATTTGCTTCTACTACACTTCTTCACTTTGAATATTAATTCTAATCCATAGAGAAGAGGAAGGGCCTACTTATCAGCAAAACAAAACTTTGGCCTTCTTTTTTGTCTTCACCATGTTTGGAATGTGGTATCAGTCAGATGGCCTTGCTGTTGAAGGTGACTCCCATGCAAATGAAGAAAGTTGTTCTGCACTCTCTTTGGGTGAAAAGCTACATGACATCCACACTTTCTAGTCACTATTTCTTTATCAACAGAACCACCTGGCAATGCTCTGCCTTCCCTTTTGCCTTGGCATGATGTGCCTTTATCTTTTCACTGGCTGACATATACAAATCATGTAAGTCCAAAATTTATTTGCTCTAAAATGCAGAACAAGAGAAGGTAAATGCAAGCAATACCATTGATTGAATTTAGGTAGGAGGAAACGAAAGGGACTTCAGATCTCTGCCTGTAAGTCAGAAGCTTCTGCTGCCCCACAGCAACACCACCTGACATGCGTGGATGGACAGGGGCTAAACACAGTGTGGAACTGACAGAGAAACCAACAAGAGAAGGGTGCTTCACTTTCTTACCCAACGGGGGAGCCTGGCTGGAAGCAGCCCACTCCTTGGCTTTTCACTTGGTCAGCCACAGGGACAACAAAAGCTCCTGAGTACCTTTGGTTGTAGAATGTCTTCCTTTTCTCTTCTCCATATGACTTTAAGACCCAAAAAGATCACAACTACTAACGATGGTTGCTGGTACCACTTATCCTTGTTTGTGGGTCTTGGAAGAAAAATCTCTCAAGCCATGTCCTGCTTGAAAACTAAAAAACTCCTGCTATTCTGCAATGCTCCAAACCAGACGCAGGTCAACCGCCTTCTCATGGAAGCTTCCTTTTCCAGTGAGAGCAAAATGGAAGATAGGTGTAATGAGCTGAGAAATGTAAACCTCCACAAACGACTCAACCCCGGAAAGCCGAAGACAATTCAGGCAGAGGCTACTTTTGCACCCCCAATTAACTATAAAATTGCTTCAAATCTCCATTTCACTTTCTGTTCAGGAATATGTGCTCTTTTTGCTCAAGGTGTTAGTGAGAGAGGGTCAGTCTTGTTTCCAGAGAAGAGAAATGATAACCGTTCCCTCATCCCCAAACGACCTCATGCATCCCTCCACTTCTTCCTCATACTCGGCAGAGTACAAGACACGCAGTTTACTCCTCCAGTCAACCAGGGAAATAACCTATGGCTCACTGCAAAGAGGGGCATGGGGAGGTAATATTCACCAAACATTAGCAATATGCCATGCACTCTGCTGGTACATTTTCTCCTTTACCTTACTAAATAACACGATAACTCCAAGACGTAAGACCAATTGTCCCACTTTACAGATGAGGAAACTGCTTGAGTGGTCCATCTCCCTCCAGCTTACAGTGGTGGAGCCAGATGGTGGTCTGAGGCAGCCAGTGCGAGGGGGTGAAGACAGCCCTTCCTGGATGGCTTACAACTTGTTTTGTGATTTTCTAAAACTCACTTAAACTCCCTGTTGGAGCTATTAATATTATCAGTTCTCCTAAATTGGAATCATTTTGTCTGTTCATCCTTTCCCCCTTTCCTGTTTCCTTATCCTGTGGTGCTGCCGAATTAGATAATGTCTACAAAGCTCTCCGAGTTTTGATAAACACAAGTTATTAACCTTCATAGCACCCAGAGTTTTGAATGAAGAAGTTATAAAAATTATCATGAAGTCCTGCTGGGGTTTGATAATGAACAGAAGCTTCACTGAATCTTTAAACAGTTCCTTTTCTTCCCAAGAGCAAAGGTGAACCTCTCTGGCTAGAATGGGCTCTAATTCCAATGCTAGTCCCTGGCTCTTCTGTCGTCTAATGTAAGAGAAGGTTAAGTGTCTCTTTCCAGATCCTTCTGCGGTGGCTTCATGGTGATTCTGAATAGCAGGTGCCTAAGGCTTCTGAACAATGCAGCTCCATCATCTCTGGCTCTGACTCCCCAGGTGCAGCTGAAATGTTGAGGTGACAATGCCTGCCAGGAACAAAAATGCCACTGCTGAGAAGTCAAGACCCAGAAATTCAACATTCAAAAGGGGTCTCATTCCTCACCACCCTGGCTTGCCTCACACTGACGATGTGATTATCATGGGTCAGGGGAGGACCTAGCTTTGCCCAAGCTGCACAGGCAAGTGGGATCAAGCCGTGTCTCTCCCTGTGAGATTGTGCTGTGATTGGGGGTGGGGGGGTGAAGAGAAGAGAAGCAGGAGCTAAAACTCTACCTCCTTTGCTGTGTCTGGATTATTCAAATACTGAGCCAGGAGCAAGAATGGAAGGGATGGGTATGAAGGTTCAACGGCAAAGCCATTGTATCACTATCAGTGACCTCCTGCCACATTCCTTACATTCCTTCAGCTCTGCTTTGGGTTCGCAACGCACCAACATGGACAGTGGTTAGTGGAAATGATGACCGTTCCCTTGTGTCAGAACTGCAGTGGCTACAGAAGAGCCTGGTTGCCCCACTTGCCTTCTAGGCTCTGTCAAGCCAGACAAGGCAATAAACTGAAGGCAGGTGTGGGTGTGAGAGAGGACACCTACTCACCACACCTGACTTGATGGGTCTGACCTGGCAGCACTAGCTGCCAAATATCTCATTTACATAGGACCTATCTGCCCTTCTGGAAAGAGTGGCAACGTGCAATTTTGGGGGCTCGTAGGTGAACTCTGAAGAACTCTGAAGACACTTTTTCTGAAGACTCTTCAGAAAAGAGAAAGAACAAAGATGCCTCCTGTCTCTGGAAGAGAGGAAAGTTCTCTAGAAATAGGGGAGACCCTAATTGAGGAGCCTGGGCTCTTTTCCTAAACATTGGTTTGAGGTTGGAGATGACGACTTTTAAGAGCGGTATTTGTAAATGTCCCCTGATCCCATCCTAGGGCAACTTGGCCCAAATTCCTAAAGAGAGAGGAAGCTACAAGAAAATCTAAAAATCTAGGTCTTTTTCTTTAGAAGCTATAACACTTAAGGAAAGCAAATCCCTTGACAGTCAGAGCCCAGCTAGACTTTCCATGGCCCCACCCGATGGGGTCCCAGGCCCTGTCACAGAGGTCTGTATCCACAGTAGCTATAGGAAAGCTTCACTGGCCTCCAATAAAAGTGCTGGTGCTTTAGAGATAGAAGGGACTTGGGGGCCCAGTCATTCTGCTTGAGGAGGCCTCGAAGTCAAAAATCATTCTTTCTAAGCCTTGCATTGTGCTAACCAAACAACTTATTTTTATTACCATTATGATTATTATTCATCCATGACCACATATGCCATATTCCAAGAATTTTGGAATCACACAGATGTGAATCCAAATGCTTATCTGCCCCTTAGCAAGGTGTTCAGCCTCAGTTTCCTCATCTGTAAAATGGGTTAGTAATAGCACCTACCTATAGGAACATTGTGAGGGTTGACTTTGTTAATTATATGTAAAGCACCCAGCACAGTGCCTGGCACATGGTAAGCACTCAATAAAGGGTCATAGCTCTAATTAGTGACTAAACAATAAGCAAGACAATGCTAACAGCATGAAAGAAATATGGAGGTGGAAGAGAAATGGTAGCTAAGAAAGATTTGCCTTTTCCAGATGAGGAGGGTAGCCCTTTAAGGTAAAAAGAAAAAGACGACCAAAAGTCAGAAAATGTGGCAGCCTGGCTATGTGGATGATAAGCCAGGCCAGAACAGAGAGGGTTAAGAAGGAGGAGAAATAAGGATGCCTTGCGAAAAGAACCTTGAACTTCAGTCAGAAGGCTTGGACCGCCTATAGTGGGCCATGGGAGGCCCTTGCTAGTGTCCAGGCTTTGGGCCACCTATATTCACCAATGGACACTGGTGCCCAGGGATGGAAGGACTCACCTCTGTGTCACCGATCCTCCATCCTCTCTTTGGCCCTCCTGACAGTGGGTGGAACCCTTGGAACACCGTGCTACCTGAGCGGTGACTCATCCAGGGACAGGAAGACTCCCAGCAGGCCATGGGGTCCAAGGCCAGACAGAGCCCCAAGCAAAAGTCTCAGAGATCTGAAAACCTTAGAGTCATTGTCCCAAAAATGCTTGCCAAGCTGCCTTTTCTAAAATGCCAGCCCAGGAAGTGGGCCAATGCATCTTCTCCATTAACCACACAGTGTACCTTGAAAGCCCTGCTCCTACGGAAGCAGACCATTTTTCTCAACCTCCAATAAAGAAAGCCTTCACATATTAAGAGAAATGTCCTGCAGATGAAGGTGCTCAGAAGGGGGCCACCTTGATTAAAGCAGATTGTTTTGCCAAGAAGTCTTGAATATGCTCTCTTGGTCTGGGGCTGTTAGTGCAGCGCGGAGGCAGCAGGCGACATGAATTGCCTTTTATCTAATTGGAAAACTCCCACCGAGTTTAGAAGTACTCATTTAGACAGGCAGATCAATAAAAGAAATGGGGAGCGGAAGGCCGAGGAGATGTTACCACGAGCTGGTCCTGTATACATCTGCTTAATAAAGATTAACTCACCTCGGTTGTAGCGGAAACCTGGAATATCCTCCTGGCTCCAGGATGCAGCAAGTTCCATTTGTTTGCAACGTGCGACATTGCTCAGGAGGAATGGGAGCCAGACCCCTCGCTCCTCTTCCCTTTATCTAGATTCGAGTGCCCTGGTGGAAGAGAGGGAAGGGGCAGGAAGGGCGGCCTTAGGAATCCGAGTAGAATGTTTCTACCATCCTTCCAAATGACATTCCCCTGACCCAGACAAAAGTGGAAGGGAACAAACAGCAGAGATCCACCGAAAAGGGGTAGAAAATAGGAAAGAGAGATGACTGTGCAGAGATGTCCGTCTCCTTTGCTACGTTATATCACCTTATTGTGTGCAAGTCACATTACACAATGATGAACACTTCAGGAGCTCCTGTTTTAAGAACTCCCCAGTTGAAACCTTTTTTTTCCTCCCTATCTCTTATTATTCATCATTGAGTTAGGGGGCTCTAAAATTTCTCCCATATTTCATATCACCACCCTCATAAGCTTTTACCACCCCTGTCCTTGCTGTTGTCCCTGCTCTCTCCCCAGCCCCCTATTCTATACATAGGAGGCCTAAACAGCTGAGCCCACCTCTCATTTCAAACATGAGCTTTTGTTCCAGGCCACAGCATAGAAACTGATTCCCTTCAAAAGAAAAAAATGCTCCGTGGCTATAGGTCCAGAAATAGAAGTGGTGTGTGCATGTGTGTGTGCCTACATGTGCACGTACGTGCAGTAGGCTGGGGGTGTTTCATTTACACTGAAGAAATTTTGAGAAAGCTGGGATCCCTGCTTTTGATTCCCGTGTCCCTCCTTTGACTCCTGCAGAAGTTCCTCGCTTGGCAAGGGCTGCAGGAGGGAAACTGCTGGCACTCAGCTTTAATAAAGGCCTTTTCTCTTGCACAGTCCTATGGCGAAGGCACAGGCTCGTACCTGGGCCATGGGTCGGTTGCCATGGAAATGACTGCAGAGTCACAAATAAGGCAGTATTATGTTTTCTCAGCAGGACCAGACAAGAGCTAGAAGCTAGAGAGAGAAAAAGGAAGAAGAAGAAACAGAGACAGAGAGACAGCACCAGGGAGAGAAAGAGAGCAAGAAAGAGAATAGAAATAATTTCTGTTGATGACAAGCCAGAAAGGCAGCACAAATAAAGGGCTGGGGTGCTGATTGGGAGAGAGCAAATTTCAGACAGGGTGAGGCAAGAGAAAAGAAAATGGTATCGTTTTCTTTGAGGCCATTCTTTCATTTTCAGAGAAGGAGGGAGGGAAAACCAACCCAAAGCGACCCCTGTGCACCTCCCTCCCTTCTGCCGGCTTTTTTTCTCTCCTCTCCCATTGGGTAATGGTGCAAAAAGCCTGTGGAGGAAGGGTTGGGGGGATACAGAGTGGTGCAGGAGGCAACAAGCCTCAAGGTGCAGAAAGGCCATGCTCTGATTCTCAGCAGAAACTTACAGCCTCTTGGTCTCTGGCTCTCTAACAAGTTTTATGTCAAACTTCTACCCGTCTAAATGCCATAAATCCTCCAGGATCACTGGAGCTGCTCTCAGCGCTCTTACTAAGATTTTTCTTCCTAGTTGAATGCTGCTGGAGGGAGAGAGACCACATTGTCTTCCTATGGTCATATTTTTTCATTCAAAGCTTCATTAGTTTCCTCACTATAGAAAAAAGTCTGAGGATCGAGACCGAGATTCAGACCACACAAGCAAATAAAAAGTACCAAGCTTACTTCAGCTAAGCCATGAGCCTTTATATAGGGCAAGGAATGCTAAAGCTCTGCCCTTTCCATGTATTTATTTATTCATTTATTTATTTATTTATTTGAGACCAGGTCTTGCTCTGTCACCCAGGCTAGAGTGCAGCGGCACAAGCATAGCTCACTGTAACCTTGAATTCTCAGGCTCAAGGGATCCTCCCACCTCAGCCTCCCCAAAAGCTAGGACTACAGGTGCATACCACCACACTTAGATAACTTTTTTATTTTTAGTAGAAATGGAGTCTCTATATGTTGCTCAGGCTGGTCTTGAACTCCTGGCCTCAAGCGATCCTCCCACCTTGGCATCCCAAAGTTCTAGGATTATAGGTATAAGCCACCGTGCCCAGCCTCATGCTGCTATTTTTTTAAATGGATGTGTATATAGATTTCGATGTGCACAACGATTTTTAACAACACTTAAAAAGTTTCCTGTGATCTCCCAATCCATTATCAAGATAATCAGGTATATAAAATTATTAGTCTCATAGGCTTTCTCTGAGCCTTCCTTTTCTAGCAGCCACTCCAACTAGCTCTGCCTTAGCTTAGAGTCTAGACACACTGAGTAGCCTCCTGTGTAAGATGGCTTGAATAGCACTAGAAGTCTTGCCAACCTAAAATTTTCTCCCCCATCAATTAACATCAGGGCCTAAAACCCCACATTCATGTTACACTTTTCTATCTTCAAAAGATTTATCTATTCAAAAAAATTTTAGAGCATGATACCCTAACTTTTTAATATAAATGTATATTCAGGTTAGCTGAGGAAGTAGGACTTAGGGTGAATAAATTCTGATGCATACAGCTGGGAACAGGGCACTCACATCTGTCTTGATGGTGGGAAATATTTGATACAGAATCCAAATGTGATTCATTGACCAGCCACTTAGAGGGCATCACAGGTGCTTGAAGGAAGAAAGAAAACACTCTTGGTGAATGCACATTGTCATTGCCACAAGTTTTCAGCCTTGAACTCCTGTCTGAAAATACTGCCCTGGTGAGTTGAGCTAGATCACATGTCCCCATGTCACTCAAAGGGCTCCTTCCAAGCCCTGGACACAGGCCCTTGGTTGGCCTGTCTCTTAATCTTCAACCACCAACTCATCTTGACCCTGGAAGACGAATTCAAGGGAGTGATACTATTTCTCTCTCAGGCATAAGGCTGCTCACTCCTGGGCCTTCCCAAAGTGGGTATTGTCCCCACCCAGGAGCAGCCTCAAACTCCTCCCAGCACTGTCAAAATGGAAGCACCTAAAAAAAAAAAATGGAAGCACCTAAAAAAAAAAAAAATGGAAGCACCAAGAGTTGCCAAACAGGTGAAAGTTTGAAGTTCATTACTCATCTCTCTAAGGATACCCTGACATGGCAAAATGATTCCAAACTACCCACGGTCCTAACCCTAATCTGTACTTCTTTTCCACCACTATGGAATGGAAAATGGAAGGATGAACCTTGAGCTAAGTCAAGAGACCAACTGCAGGGTCGGGGAGAACATCCCAGGCAGGCAGCCAGCAGCCAGCCTAAGCAAGATTTCCCTGGAGTAAGGGGAGAGTAAAGAAACCACTTTTCTGATTGGGACTGATAACAATTTTGTTAGCCAAAAACTTGGCTAAAGCAGAGAATCATAAAAAATAGATAAAAGTGGTGCATAATACACTAAATAGTTTGTTGTAACTTAAAACATAAACATACTTTTTTCTGCTAATATTTCATAAAAGGCCAAGGTGTTTTCTTTGAATATTGATAAAAATTCTCCATCATCTTTCTTCAAAAGACACTTTCATAATTCATCACCTATAATTTACAGCTTCCATTTTTTTAAAAACAAAGTGAAAATTTAAGGACATTTGTGAAGTAATCTGAGTGCAAAATCCTCCCATATTGTTCTATTTTTCCACAATCATTTATAGTTGTCTCACCCACACCTAATTCAACAGCAATTTTTAGCAACTCACATTTTCTGAGTCTTTTCAAAGCATGCAATTTTGTTTTCATAGAAACACTCTTTTCATACTTAGTGTTCATTGGTTTACATAATATTTAATTAAATTTTATGATTACACCTGTTAATCTAGCAAATTGGTTTAGTGAAGTTAAGAGAGGTTCAACTGCTATTTTTTTCTCTAAAGGCAAACTCTTAACCTAAGAAGATTTCCTGGAATTAACCTTTAAGGCAAATCATGGGTTTTTTTTGTTTTTTTTGGTTGGTTTTTTTTTTTTTTTTTTTTTTTTTTTTTTTTTTTTTTTTTTTTTTTTTTTTTTTTTTTTTTTTTTTTTTTTTTTTGAGACAGAGTCTCACTCTGTTGCCCTGGCTAGAGTGAATGCTGTGGTGTTAGCCTAGCTCACAGCAACCTCAAACTCATGGGCTCAAGCAATCCTACTGCCCCAGCCTCCCAAGTAGCTGGGACTACAGACATGCGCCACTATGCCCGGCTAATTTTTTCTATATATATTTTTAGTTATCCAGCTAATTTCTTTCTATTTTTTTTAGTAGAGATGGGGTCTCACTCTTGCTCAGGCTGGCCTCGAACTCCTGAGCTCAAACAATCTGCCCACCTCAGCCTCCCAGAGTGCTAGGTAAATCACGTTTTAAATATCAGAGTCAGTTATCATAGATTGAGAACTGTTTGAGCAACAAATAAGAAAACAGTTTCTAGGGATACAAAAGCAAAGGAGGGAAGGTAAGACTTCCAACATGACTGAAAGAGGAAATCACCAAATCTTCTCCCTGAAAGAAACTTAAAAACTGGACAATATTACCAAAACAGCCATTCAGGAATCTGGAAATTGACCAAAGGCTTACAACAAACTAAGAAGCATTTATTCATGAAAAATGATTGACTTTGGATAAGAACCATGGGAATCTGTAGCGTATTTTTCTGGGGCTGATCCCATCAACCTACCCTCATCCTCTCACATCAGTTGGCACAGTAGTTCTAACAGGTGGAACAAACTGTGAAAATCCAACAGTTTCATTGTCAGAAAGGGATGACTTGATTTGGAGCTAAAGGTCAAAACCTGATACCCACTGAATGATGAGTAGCAATTTCTGTGATAAGCAAACAGGGAAGGGCAACCTTTACAACAGTCTGAGGTTTGACTATATTGCTCAACAAATTTGACGTGACATTTACAGAATACACCATCCAATGTCAAGGGAATACATATTCTTTTCAAGTACGGCTGATGCATTTTCCAACATAGATCATACACTAGGCCACAAAACAAGTCTCAATAAAACTTAAATTTAAAATTAAAATCGTGCAAAGTATAATTCTGAATGTAACAGAATTAAATTAGAAATCAACAAAAGAAAGAAATCTTAGAAATCCCCAAATAGTTGGAAATTAAGATATTTTACATAATATACAGATCAAAGAAGAAATCAAAAGGGAGATTAGAAAATATTTTGAACTAAAAGAAATGAAAATATAATCTATCAAAATCTATCAAAATGCAGCTAAAGCCATGTCCTATGTCAGGACACCTACAGTGGAAAAAAAGAAAGGTATCAAATCAAGAATATAAATTTCTACTTTATGAAACTAGAAAAGGAAAAGCAAACTTAAACCAAAACAAGTAGAATAAAGGGAAAAATAAAGATGGGAATAAAAAAAATCAATGAAATAGAAAACAGAAAAACAACAGAGAAATCAAACCAAAATTGATTATTTAAAATGATCAATAAAATCAACCAACATTTCAGCTAGGATGAACAAGAAAAAAAAAGAGAAATGACACAAGTTACCAAAATGAAACAAAAGAGGTGACATCACTACCAACCCTAGAGAAAGTAAAAGGACTATAAGGCAATATTATGAATAACTTTTTGCCAACAAATTGGACAACTTAGATGAAATGACCAGATTCCTAGAAAGACACAAATTAACAAAACTTAGAAAGGAATGGAAAATCTAAATAGACCTATAACAAGTAAAGAAATTGAATTAGTAATTTAAAATCTTACCACAAAGAAAAGCCCAGATGGTTTCACTGGGGAGTTCTATTAAATGTTTAAAGAACAAATAATATCAACTCTTCACAAATTTTTTCAGAAAATAACAGAGGAGGAAACATCAACGCATTCATTACATGAGCATTAGTGTAATACCAAAGCAAGATAAAAACTTCACAAGCAATTACAGACTAATATCACTTATAAACATAAACATAAAAATTCTTAACAAAATGTTGGCAATTCAAATCCAGCAGCATATAAAAAGGATTACACATCATGGCCAAGTGGGATTTATACAAGAAATGCAAGATTGGTTTAACATCCAAAAAGCAATTAATGGAATATAACATATTAATAAAATAAAGACAAAAACATAATCATCTCATTAGATGCAGAAAAAGCATTTGACAAAATCCAATACCCATTCACAATTTTTTTTTATTTCAGCATATTATGGGGGTATGGATGTTTAGGTTACATATGTTGCCCTTGCCCCCCCTCCCCCCCAAGTCTGAGTTTCAAGTGTGTCCATCTCTCGGATGGTGCACATTGCACTCTTTGTGTATGCATATACCCGTCCCCTCCTTCCCCCACTTCCCCCCTGCCCGACATCCAATAGATGTTATTCTTATATATGCACTTATGTGTTGATCAGTTAATACCAATTTGATGGTGAGTACATGTGGTACTTGTTTTTCCATTCTTGGGATACTTCACTTAGTAGTTCTCAGAAATCTAAGGATGGAAGGAAACTTCTTCAACCTGATAAAGAGCATCATGAAAAACCTACAGCTAACATGGTCAATACTAAAGACAGAATGCTTTCTCCAAAGATCAGGAACAAGGCAAGCAAGTCCATTCTTGCCACTGATATAAAATATTGCACTGGAGGTTCTAGACAGTGAGATATGGAAAAGAAAGGAAGAGAGGGAGAGAGAGAGGAAAGGGGAAGATGTCAATTAGGTTCACTAATAATCAGTTCCAAGAAAGGCCTTCCACTGCATAGAGGACACCTATGCCAACCACTAGGAATAAGAGTCCAAACACGTCTGCCCACTGCTTGCTGAGCTGCAGTGTTACCAATGCCTGAGTCCAGTGAGACAAAACACACTCACACTCAGCAAGTTATCTGAAGTGGATTTATTACTTACAAACAGGTAGCATGGGAAAAAGAAGAGTAGGATCCACTGTGAGCCAGTTCCCCAAGGCTCAATAAAGCTGCCTGTGGCAGATGGAATCTTGACTGTGTGTGCTCCTCTTGCACCACAGCTGAGGAAACCTGAAAGGCAGCCACCCTGGCTCTGTAGCTCAGGGCCACGTGACACATGGGGCAAAGCTTTGCTTCCAGGGGAAAGAGGGACAAAGCCCAGCTGACCAGGCAGTTTCTCCCTATCTCAGGATATTGCATTCCCAGCACATTCTACAGTTATTCTGTAAGCGAAAAAGGGGAGAGGGAAGAAATGGGCCAGTCCATTGCCACCAGGAGAACATTCCTGCAGAAAGAAGAAAGGAAGGTCATTCCCATTAAAACAAAGGATTAAAACTGTCTTTATTTGAA
>RJWJ010038612.1:0-14901 GCA_004363605.1 Indri indri
CACACACACACACAAAACCCAAAGAGATTAATTCTCGTGATGCTGGCTTAAAACTTCTGTTGAATTTATGCCCTTATTATGTGTTCTTACAAAAGTGATTTTTAAAAAGAGTAATATCTGGACACTGGAAATTACAATGCAGATTTATAAGACTTGGAGGACTGCTGGTACTAGTTTCTCCAGTATTTGGGGCTTTTTTGTCAAAAGCTCAGGAACCAACTCTCAGCATCTTAGGCATGCAAGAAAAAATAATTTATTGGTTAGGTATCATAGATTCAAAGGACAGAGTAACACACAGGACACCAGGGAGAATTAGAACCAGAACAGTTCCGAACATCTCATTAACAGGGCATCGCAAATGGAAGGACAGAGCTCCAGCAGCATTTCATCCTTGGAAGACTTCATCCAAGATTCAGAATTTCATGGAGGGTCTTATTGGCCTATCTAGATTTCTATGCTCATACTTTGGCCAGGAAGGTAGAGCGACAATGCTTAAAGCTTTACTATTTAATAGCTTTGGGTCAATTTCTCAAAGTAAAAGGGATACTAGAAGGAGAAAGATTTAGTAGGTAGACAAAAGCAGCAAACATCTGCTACATTTTCCGTAAGAGTAATTATGCTCACTCAAGGCAGGGGCCAACCTTCCTGGTGGCCAATTGCACCTACTGTCTATGAAAAGATCACAACGCAGAAAACATACACAACTGCCATGGATCTGACTAATGCCCAGATGATCAGGAAGACCACCCAATACTCTTGAAATACTGAAAACTAATACCCCATTCTTTCACCTATTACCAGCCAGAGAGAATACTATCTTCTGGAATTCCAGATGAACCCTATTCAAAGTGACATCCACTGTAAGGCTGTAATTATTAGTTCTTAACATTCCATTAAATACATAAAGGAGCCCTCTTGCTGTTTTCTCTGCCTGCTATTTGGCTTAGGGAATTCCTCCAGGATCTACCTCCAATTTGAAGCCTTTTCTTCACTTTTCCTTTATTCCCACTGCATTAATTGAAACAAAATCCTCCTTTCCTGCCCAGCCACATCAGACAGACACCACTAGTAAGACCTTCCTTGCTTAGTGGCAAGAGCATATCATAAACAACTATACAGTTTTCCTAAAGGGAGAACATTAAGAAATAAATTCAGTGTCCAAAGCAAGCTTCTAGGTCTACATTCATTTGACTTAGACTTCTTCAGCGAACAAGCCAAGGTCTTATCTCTAATGAAGCAGCACTGGTAGACTCAAAGCTGTTCATGTCATTCTACTGCTTAAAGCCCCTTGATAGAAATAGAATGAAATTCAGGCTCGTTAGACTGGCATCAAGGTTCTTCACAGTTGGGCTCTAAACTCTTTCCAGCCTCATCACCCTTCATCTCTTGCATACTCAAGCCACACTACACTACTTGTTGCTGCCCAATATTCCATGCATTTCACACCTCTGTATCTTCCTGCTCCTGTTCCCTCTGCTTGGACTGCCCTTCCATGCCTTCTCCCCATCATATACTACTTCCATGGGGAAACAATCTTCTCATCCTGTAAGGCCCACTTCGTGTTATCTCTTCTTCATCAGCCTTTCCCAGTAGGTTACTCTCTCCCTCCTCTTTGTCAACTGTGTTAATCTGTATGTTCTTTTTGTTATTGCACTTGTACTCTGTTTATGGACCTGCCTTCCTCATCAGACTGGGAGTCACTTGAGGTCAGGTAATGAATTAAATTCACCTTTAAATCTCCAGCATCAAGCACAATGGTTTGTACATAGTAAGTACTCACTGTATATTTGAAGAATGAAGACATCAATTAATAAATCCAACCTGAGATAAGCTACCACCCATGAATTTTGGGGGGATTCTAAATACCCTAATAAACCACGAAGGCATTAAACATTCTCAGAAATAGAATTTTTCCAGTCTTTTGTTTGCCAAAATGTTGCCTCATATAGACTTTATACCTAAACAGTAACCTCCATACTCTAGCCATGCTCAGAGATATCTGCACAGCCTGACAACTCTCCTATAATTCTACTTTCTACTCACAAAGAGAAAAACAGAATGTTTGGAGCCATTTCTCTATTCCCAGAAAATATGCCCTGTGCATGTCATTTTTAATTTCTATATACTACAAAAATCAATTAATCACAGATCCACAGAGCTAGAATTATCAGCGACCTTTTGCACTCATCATTTTGTAGATGGGATAACTGGGGCCTAAAGAGGGGAAATTAGCAGTGGCACTAACCCAAGTCTGTTTCTTCCTAATCATCTTATCGAATATTCCTACGGTGATAAAAATTAATTCTCCCACCCACACATAAGCTTTCAACCACTGGTTCACTTACAAATTATTCCTGGATAATTGTTAATAGTTATTACCAAACATGAGTAGGTTTGGGTATGAAATTGTAGAAAATAACAGACAAACCTTGTTGCCACTAGTACAAAACTAAGTGACATGGTTGACCAGTGTCCTACTTAATCAATAGGTTCCTTGGGTTTGTTTTCATTGTACGTATGTGTGCATGTGTGTTTGTGATGTTTTTATCCCCTGATTTCTATTAACATTATACAAAAAGGGAAGTTGAAAATGTGAAGGTTTCTATTGTTGCACAGACATGTGACGCTTGTCTAAATGGCATTAAAATTGTTCAGACATTGAAATGAAAGCAAATGTGCGTGCACCTATCACATTACGTAGGAAAACCAATGTAGGCTGAGTTGCATGTCACCAAATGCCCCACATGTGACAAACAGAGAAAGTGACATAATCCAAGTATTCGGCAAAAGCAGCCCACAGTAACAAATGCATCATTTCTGAAGAGGAAGAGAGAGCAGATGGCTCAGCAAGCAATTGTAGAACAGCCAGCTTCCCCCTCCGCACCTCCAAAACCAAATTGCCTCCCAGTATTTCATCCTCGGCCCTGGGGAAACTCAGAGGCAAGGTACTCAAGTACCACATTAGCAGCAGCCATGGCAGAAGGATCCCAGGCCATTGTGCCCGGGGCTTGCACCCAAAGACCTGAGTTCATGGCAAGATTCTGCTTCTTACCTTCCATGTTACCTTAAACAAGTTACTTAATTTCTTTAAATTTTATTTCCTCATCTATAACACAGGATCAGTACAACTCCATAATGTTACAGAAGATATTGAAATTAAAGTGTTTCATGAACTACAAAGTACTCGACAAATGTTTAAATGCGTTAATTAAAATATCTAGAGTGGTTGGAACTAATAGAAACCAACTTGAAACCTAACAGCATATATTTGTACAGAGTGTTCAGAGAACTCGAGCCGAGTGGCTCCACAGATCCTTTTCAAGAGTGGTCAGTGAATTTTGGTTGTCTCTCTGTTAAAAAGTCACTGTGACTATACTCCTCTATCTTAAGGGTGGGATAAATTGATTTCATTTGTTACTCATTCAATAAACATTTGTTGAGCATCCACTGTAAGCCATGCTTTAGCTATGTGACAAAAGATACAGTAGCTGAAGCTCTTTGGCTGCTAATTTTTTAAAAGATAATTATCTCTTTTTGTTGTTGTTGTTGCTGTTGCTTAAAGGGCAAGCATGGTGGAAAACAAAATAAATATTTAACTGCATCAAGGCTAGAGATGGATATTTCTGGATGATGTGTGTGTCAGCCTAAGAAATAATAATGACTTACATCCTAGCGCTTTTTAGAAAAATGATTTCATAAATATTAACTGATTTAATTCTCACACTAGCCCTATGAAGTAGAATTTATGTTCCAGTCTTATGGAGCCTGAATGCAAATCCAAGTCTAAAACACTGCCCACTATACCCTATTGCCTCTCACTTTAACACCAAAGGTCATCAAGATGGAAAGAGAAAAGTACCCTCTGGCAAGATAAGTCATATTTATTTTCAATACTCTAATGTATATTGTTGGGGCAGAGAGATTCCAGGATTATACTTTCCTCAAACGGCTAAAACAGCTGCTTAGAAAAACAGCTAAGACAGGCATTAGAAAAACCATGAAAGTGAGGCTAAGTAATTTCCATAATCCCTTTTGCTACTGTTTTAATCCCACACAATACATTTATTTTATTTGTTTATTCACTGACATTCTGCTAACTGCAGAAGAAACTCCCAAAAGCTGAAACTAGACCAAAATAGTAGAACACTACTAATTGGCGGATCAATAAAATACTCCATTCTGTCTACATAAATAGACATTTTGATGGCAATCCTTTGCTTTGATGGCAACCAAAATAGATTAGCTGGATCTTTAATAGATGTATATAATAAGAACCACAGACAATATGCCCTGAAGATTGTCATTCTTGTATTCAGGCAGATGGTGGAAATGGAGGAAAAGGGAAAAGAAAGGAAGAACCTTCCTGGAGCAGCTGTTGCATGTGGGCACCGCGCTGGGCACGTTACGTATTTAACTCTTCGCAGTTTCATCCTAACCCAGGTGCAATTTTACAGATGAGGAAACAGAGGCTCAGAAAAGTTAAGACCAGTCCATCTCTTCATTTTGCCCCACTGTCTCACATCATCTTTGAAAATACTCTGATGTGGAAGGGCCAGGGCGCATATGTCATAGAGGAGCACCTTGGCTTCTGATATTCCTTAGAGAGTCCAGGACTCGAGTATCATGATTCAAGAATTGGATGTGCTGCCAAGGTCACAGACGGCACACTCGAGATCCCTTAGCCTGTGCATACAGTAGGCCCCAACAGAGGTTAAGGGTAAGGACGGAGCCTTGGAAACACTAAGTTAGAGGCTATGGAAAGAGAAAGAGAAATACAAGATGTGAAAGAACTAGAAAAGTGCAAATCCATGGAAGTCAAGGATGTGTTCAAAAAGAACGGGTAGTCAAAAGCTATGATGATAAGAATAAAGGCAAGAAATGACCTCAAGATTTAGGATTAAGTCACTATTATCCTGCAAGACAAGAATGTTGGTAAACTGGTAAAATTAACTCTATTATTCAATGATTATAAAAGATGATGATGGATTTAATGATAGAAAATTGGTAAGTACATAAAAGTACAGTTGATCCTTCAGCCACATGAGGATCAGGGGTGCTGACTCCCCCACACTTCCAGTAGAAAAGCCATGTATAACTTTTGACTCCCCCAAAACTTAACTACTAATAGTCTACTATTGACTGGAAGCCTAACTGACAACATAAATAGTCGATAGACACATATTTTTCATGTTATGTGTATTGTATACCATATTACTACAATAAAGCTAGAGAAAAGAAAATGTTATTAAGAAAATCATAGGGAAGAGAAAATATATTTACTGTTCATTAAGTATAAGCGGATCATCATAAAGATCTTCATCCTCATCATTGTCACAATGAGCAGGCTGAAGAGGAGCAGGAGGAGAGGTTGGTCTTGCTGTCTCAGGGGTGGAAGAGGAGGAAGAAACTTCACCAAGTGAACTCATGTAGTTCAAATTCATGTTGTTCAAGGGCCAATTGCATAAAGAAGTGGAAGAGGAGGGCACCATAATTCCACCCCAATGTGATTGACATTTTTTATTTTTAACACTTCAGCATATTTTCTTCTAATCTTCTTCTGGGAACTTTTTACACAGTGGAAATCACACTGACTATGTAATTTTGCATGCCTTTTGTTTTAGTTTAACCTTGGTCTTGAACATTTGTCCAAGTCTTTAAAAACTCCTGTAACTGCCTAATCTTGAAGGTCACTGAACCATAGTGAATCACATCAAAGACAAGGTCAATGCTTTATTCTTTTTGTATAGTCCCATGGAACTCAACACAGCCATTTGCAGAGAGGAGGTATTCAGAGAATACCTTGAATGGAATACCAACACCAGTACACTCTCATCACCCCTTATTCACCGATCCTCTGAAGCCCTGTGCCTGTGGTCCATTTCACAGTACATTCTGTCTGCTCTCAGGATATTTTATGCTGTCTGTTTCAGGCTACCCCTAACTAGACAGTGTTTCATGAGGGAAACTTATCTTGAACAGGGCCATATCTTGAATTCCTCTCCTTCACCAACTGTACCTACCATAATGTTCCTTCCACAAAAGACAATTTAATCTCATTAAATTAATGATACAACACATCTATAAAAATTTAAAGAAGCAGAATATGTTTTATTGATACTGGTGATACTTCTAGCACCAAGAGAGCCTCGATTTTTTTTTCCTGAAGTTCATTCAGTCCCTAGTATCAAATCTTCTTTATGCTTTCTTTCTTTCCCCCTTTCTTTTCCCGTTACAATAGACTGAAACTGTATATATGTGTATATAAATCAGAAGCTACAACGTCATGTTTCTCTCTTTGCACTCTCGATGAGTCATCATAATAGCATAATTCAAACTTGGGCTTAATTAAAAGAAGTAAAATGTGAAGAGCAAGGAAGAAAACACAATAATCTACTCTGTGGCGTTCAGTGATCCCAGGAATACTGTGTTCATCTCAAAAGGAAAACACTGAGAGAAAATTAAAAGGCAAATAATGTCCAAAGTAAAGTACCCAGGAAGCTGATGGTTCCCAAAAATATAAGCAATCATTAAGGGGTCTGGTTTTCATGCAGAAGATGGATTAGATGACATAGGGCCTTGTAAGTTATGAAAAGTTCTTGACTTTTTTTTTTTTTTTTTGAGGGAGCTGGAAAGCAGGTTTTGAGCTGAAGAGTGATATGATATGACCTGAGTTTTTGGAGGACTACTTCACTGAGAATAGATTATAGAGAATCAAGAATGGAAATAGGAAGATCAACTAGGAAGCTACTTCAAAAATCTGGAATCTATGACTCTAAAGGGCAGAAGCTCCACTGCGTGGAATGCTGCCTCAAAGGCAGTGAAATCTCCACCATGGGAGGTGTACAAATAGGAAACCATTTGGCAAGGATTTTGAAGAAGTTGGCCCTACAGCCTAAAAGTCATTTCTGACATTGAGACTCCATGGTCATTGCCTAGAGTACCCCTCACACAGCCTAGTAACTCCACAACCACCTTCACGATTTCTTTTTTATTATAAAAGCACAGTATACTCACTGTAGAAAATTAGAAATTAGAGATATAGTTAAGCAAAAAGAAAATAAATAAAAACACAGCCCAAAAATATAGACATAATCACAGTTAGGACCTTAGTGTGTGTATATATGTTCTTCCATTACATTGTCTTGGCAGATGTATCACTAGACAGAGAGATGATAGAAAGCATGCGTCTTTTCCTAACTAAGTAAGATTATTATCTTTATGCTATTTTATAATCTTCTTTTAAAATTCAATATGTGGTTAATATAGTCCCCTGTCAATTTATATTTCTTGCCAGAATCAGAAACTCCCTATAACAGCCTTGAAGCAACGGCTGATGTAAATAAGATAGAAACTGGCAGGATATGCGTAGTCTTGAGAGGTTTAGATGATGAGATGATGTCTTCCTCCCACCTAGCTCAAAGGGGGATATTTGAACTGTCTCCCATTATGGCATTTCACAATCCTCTCCCAGTCTCAGCACTCTCCCCTCCATCATCGTAACAAGCTATATCCCATGTCAAGTGACAGGAGTATAATCAGAAGAGGGTGAAGAAACATCCATCATCCTAATTGAGCCTCAAAGGTCTCATCTTACCTTTCCCTTGTTATTTCTGGGCATCTTACAATATTATAGCAATCATTCATCCCATGAGCACTTAAAAGTTTCCAAGTGACTCTGAGTTTTATTCATCATCTTAGCAGCAAGGGTAACACCTTGGTATGTCCTCAGATACAGCATCTATAGATTCATTCACCAACAAATATTCATTGAGTATCTGCTATGTGCCAGGAACCATATTCAACAAGTACAATAAAGCAATGAGCAAAAGGGGAAAAACCTCTGTCCTCATGCAGCTCTCATTCTTGTTGGAGGAAACAGACAATAAAAACCATTAATAATTAAGTATGCTGGATGGTGATACGTGCTGTGGAGGGAAAGGAAGGAAGGAAGGAGGATAAGTAGTGACGTGAAGGAGGAAAGCGGATTGTGATTTTAAATGACATGGTCAGGAAAGGCCTCAACAAGAAGGGTGGCTTTAGAGCAAAGACCTGAAGTCGGGAAGGGAATGAACCCTACAGACATTAGGGGAAGAGCATTCCAGGCAGCGCCCTGGGGCAGGAAAGCACTTGGGCCTGTTCGAGGTACAGTGTGGAGGCCAATGTGAGAGGAACAGAATGAGGAGAAAAGTAATAGAAGATGAGGTCAGAAAGGTAGTGGAAAGCCAGATCACAGAGGACCTTACGTATCATTAAAGATTTGAATTTTTCCCTAAGGGAGGTGGAAACCATGGGTGAGTATTAAGCATGAAAATGACATCATGAGACTTGAGTTTTTGGAGATCACTTTGTTGAAAGTGGATTAGAGAGGGCAAAAGTAGAAGCAGGGAAACCAACTAGGAGGCTGGAAAAATCCAGGAGACTGGCTTAGACCCAGAGAGCAGCCACATAGGTGGTAAGAAGCAGTCAAATTCTACATAAATTGAAGATGCAGCCTCAAAATATGGTGACAGTTTTGATGTGGGGTGTAAGAAAAAAGGGAAGAGTCAAGGATGTCACCAAAATTTTAGGCCCTGGAAACTGAAAGAACAGAGTTACTTACTGAAAAGGGGAAAGCTGTGGAAAGAGTGGGTTTTCAGTGGGGAGAATTAGGAATTCAGGTTTAGACATTTGGGTTGATGAGTCATCAAAGTGGAACTGTCAAATGAGTAGTTGTATGCATTAGTCTGAGTCTTGAGAAGTTCAGGTCGGAAATTTGGGAGTTATCAGCATATAGATGGTATTAAGCACCATAGACCAGAAGAGATTACCAAGGTAGTAAATGTAGATTAAAAAAAAAAAATAGGTCCAAGAACTGAATGTGGGAGTATGCCAATATTTAGAGGTCAAGGGCTATGCGGAGGAAACACAAAGGATGAGAAAACCTCAGACAAATACCAACATGCATAAAGTCTTTATGCAAATTCCGGGAGAGTTATAAGTAAAAAGGTTCAAGGAAAAGGAAAGGACACACTATCAGCTTGATATGGGACTATAACAGGGTCTCATCTTGCACAATAAAAAAATAAGAAGCATTAACCAGAACAGATTTGATCCCTACCACACAACAGTGACTTCAGAACACCATTAATTCCAGATACAGCCGCTTCCAACAATATTCAACTATCATATAGTTTTAATAATCACATAACATCCCATTATATGAATATAAAATTATTTATTTATTTAAACAATTTCCTATTTCTGGGCAATTTGTGCTTTTACATCTCTTGGCTATTTTAAATAATTTTAAAAGAACATTTTTTCTAATCACTTCTTTGTAGATATTATTTCTTTAGAAGGAATATATTTCAACATGTATAATTACTAGATTAAAAGTAGTACATCTTTTTAAAAGACTTTTAACACATATTTCCAGATTGCCCTCCATAAAAGTTGTGCCAACTTACATTCCCACTAAGGGGGTATAAGAGTCTTTCCAAACTCTTTCTGTTGCTAGATTATCTTTATTTTTAATTGGTAAATAATCACATCTCTTGCCCTCCCTTTGAATCTCTTTATCATCAAATTAATTTTATTTTTGACAATGCTTATTGGTCTTTGTACTTTTTCATAACCTGTCCATATTGATTTTTAAGATTTTTATGAATTAATGCTTTTATCTCTTTGTCTGCCACATATGCTGCCAGTATTTCTTCCCAGTATATCTTTTGTCTTTTTATTTGTTTAATAACATTTTTGGTAGCATGAACATTGCTAATTTTTATTTAGTTGAATGTAGCCAATTTTTCCTTTATGGTTTCTATTTTTATTTTTGGCATCATGGTTAGGACTTTCCCACACCCAACTTTGTATAAACATTCACCCAAATTTTGTACTAGACCACCGTGATTGCACTTTTTTTCATTTCAGTCGTTGCCTCGTCTATAATCTATTTTATTGTATGCCATGATATGGGGAGCTGCATTGATTTCTTTCCTAGGCTGGGTGGAGGCTCACCGGACAGATCCAAGAACCGCAAACGGCCACAATTTACTGCGTATGCTCAAGGGCATTCCACTCTCATAGGAAGAATGAATGACCTGCTCTCAGGATGGGGCCTATTTATATCTGAATTCTGAGCATGCTGTGCTACCTTTTGCACTGCCTAGCATCTTGGGTCTTGAACTGCTATCAATGTTAAACATAAAATTTGGTTCCTCTTCTTTCTCGTGTAGGCACCGTGTGCATCTGGTGGAAGGTGGTCTTGACAACTTTCCGCCACAGTAACTTCTTTATTCCTTTAACCTTGAGGCTATCTATCTACTGATGGCACAGACTTAACACAAACCTGCTGAGCGCTTACTACATAAAAAGCTGTGTTCTATAATTAAGAAGAAAAAGTTAAGTAAGAGAGAGTTCCATGAATATTGATCAAAAAAATCTTCAACAAAATGCTAGTAAACTGAATTCAGTGGTATATTAAAAGGATTATACTCCATGACCAAGAGGGATTTATTCCTCGAATGCAAGGACATTTCAACATATGAAAGTCAGTCCATGTAATATACCATATTAACAGAATGAAAGAGAAAAAGACCACATGATCATCTCAGTTGATGCAGAAAAAGGATTTGACAAAATTCAATGCCCTTTCATAATAAAAGCACTCAAGAAAATAGGAATAGGAAGAAATTACCTCAACGTAACAAAAGCCATTATGAAAACCCACAGCTAATATCATACTCAGTGGTGAAAGGCTGAAAGTGTTTCCTTTAAGATCAGGAATAACACAGGGCTGTCTACTTTTACCACTTCTATTCAACATAGTACTGGAAATTCTAGCCAGAGCAATTAGGCAAGAAAAAGAAATAAAAGGCATCCAAATTGAAAAGGAAGAAGTAAAATTCTCTCTACTCATAGATGATATGATCTTATATATAGAAAACCCTAAAGACTCCACACATACAAAAAACAAAAACCTGTTATAACTAATAAATAAATTCAGCAAAGTAGTAGGATACAAAGTGAACACATGAAGATTAGTTGCATTTTTATACTAAAAAGGAACAATCTAAAAAGGAACTTACAAAAACAACTCCATTTACAATAGCATCAAAAAGTATAAGATACTTAGGAATTAACATAACTAAGGAAATGAAAGACTTAGACAATGAAAACTATAAAACATTGATGAAAGAAATTAAAGAAGGTATAAACAAATGAAAACATATCCCAAGTTCATGACCTGGAAGACTTAATATTATTAAGATGTTGATACTACTCAAAGTCATCTATAGATTCAATGAAATCCCTATCAAAATCCCAACAATTTTTGGATGTTATCTATGTCTCTGAAAAAGGAACAGTTGAGCAGGCTGATAAATAAGATCTAAGAGTTATCCAGCTGCATCAAGATGCCAGGTGATTCCTAAGACTTATTTGCAATTTTATTGATGCAATAAAAGACCTATTGATTTGGAGGGAAAAAAATTCCAATGATGTTTTTTACAGAAATAGAAAAACCCAACCTAAAATTCATGTAGAATCTCAAGGGACCACAAATAGCTAAAACAATCTTAAAAATGAAGAACAAAGCTGAAGGACTCATACTTCCTGATTTCAAAACTTACTACAAAGTTACAGTAATCAAAACAGTGTGGTACTGGCATAAAGACAGATATATAGACCAAGGAAATAGGAGAAAGAGCCCAGAAATAACCCATTGACTATATGGTCAAATGATTTTTAATAAGGGTGCCAAAACCATTCAATGAAGAAAGAGGTCAGTCTTTCCAACAAACGGTACTGGGAAAATTGGATATCAACATGCAAAAAGTGAAGTTGGACACTTACCTAACACCATATACAAGAATTAACAAAAAATGGATCAAAGACCCAAATGTAACACCTAAAAATTAAAACTCTTAGAAGAAAACATAGGGCAAGAGCTTCACAACATTGGATTTAGCAATGATTTTTTGGATGTGACACTAAAGACACAGGCAACAAAATTAAAAATAGACAAAATTGGACTTTGTGGAAATTTTTCAATTTTGTGCATCAAACTACAATATCAACAGAGAAAAACTGCAGCTACAGAATGAAAGAAAATATTTGAAAATCACATATCTGATAAGAGATTGATATCCAGAATATAGAGAGAACTCTTAAAACTCAATACTAAAAAAAACCTCAATTCAAAAATGAGCAAAGAACTCAAATAGACATTTCTCCAAAGAAAATATACAAATGTGCAATAAGTACATGAAAAGATATTCAATATTGCTAATCACTAGGAAAGTTCAAATCAAAACTACAGTGAGCTACCACCTTATACCCATTAGGATGGCTACTATTAAAAAAAAAAAAAGAAACAGAAAATAATGTGTTGGCAAGGATATGAAGAAATTGGAACCCTTAAAATGGTACAGTCGTTATGGAAAACCACATGGAAGATCCTCATAAAATTAAAAATAGAATTACTATATGCTCTATCAATTCCACTTCTGAGTATATACCCAGAGAATTAAAAACAGGGTCTCCAAGAGATATCTGTACAGCCATGTTCATAGTAGCATTTTTCATGATAGCCAACACATGGAAGCAAGCAACCCAAGAGTCCATTGAAGGATAAATGGATAAGCAAAATGTGGTAAATACATGCAATGCAATCTTATTCAGCCTTTAAAAAGAAGGAAATTCTGACATATGCTACAACATGGATTAACCCTAAGGACATTATGCTAAGTGAAATACCCAGTCACAAAAAGACAAATATTGTATGATTCACTTATATGAGCACTTAGACAAATATTGTAAGATGCATTAATATGAGCACTTACAGTAGTCAAAATCAGAGAGAGACTGTAGAATGGTGGTTTCCAGAGGCTGGGCAGAGGGAAGAATAGGGAATTATTGTTTGATCAATATAGAGTTTCAATTTTACAAGATGAAAAGAGTTATAGAGGTGGATAATGGTGATGGCTGCATAACATTATGAATGTATCTGATATCAATGAACTATACACTTAAAAATGGTTAAGATGGTAAATTTAAGTCCTGTGTATTTTAACAAGTTATTTAAATTGGAGAAGAAAAGAGATACAGTTTCTACCCAACAATGGTCTTAGACAGCAATTTACATATATTCCTTGTTGATAAACTTAGTGATGTCCACAAAAAGTCAGCATTAGATCTGAAGTCAAAAGACATGGGTTCAAATTTCAGCTTGCTGTGTGGACTTAGACAAGGCTATAATTCTCCTTAAGCTGTAATGTATAATACTTACTTTTAAGGTTGTTTTACAGATGAAATGAGATAATATATGCCAGATTACCTAGACAGCATATAATACAGATGCTCAAGTCTCATTGAAGAAAAAATCTGAATAATTCTGTACCTAAGTAGATCACTTTAAAATCAAAGCAATTTAATGCATATTATTGAGTATTCTTACTATGTGGACAGTCATGAGGAGAGAGGACTTTAGTCTCATAGGCCCAGAAAAGCAAAAAAAAAAAAAAAATACATACTCATTTTAAATACAGTCGACCCTTAACAACACAGGGGTTAGGGGAACTGACCCCTGCACAGATGAAAATCTACAAGTAACTTTTGACTCCCCAAAACTTAACTACTATTAGCCTACTGGTGACAGAAGCCTTACCAATAACATAAACAGTCGATTAACACATATTTTGTATGTTATATATATTATATACTGTATTCTTATAATAAAGTAACCTAGAGAAAATTCTATTAATAAAATCATAAGGAAGAGAAAATACATTTACAGTATTGTATTGTATTTATCAATACCATAAATTTACATTGTCTGTTTACAAAATCAATCGTCTGTGTGAAATGGTGGGCAACCACAGCTGTAGATCTCAGTCTGTGGTACATATCAAGCTATTTAACTTTTTCTTGTAATGGCATGACTTATCTCTGCTTCCTGGGAGCACTTCCAGCATCACTAGTGGCACTTTGTATGGGTCCCATGGTGTTATTCAAGGTATACGGCATGGCACTAAACACGATGAAAAATACACAAGAACCACAAGAAATCACTTTTTAGTGCAATTCGCAATTTACTGGAGAGAGGAACTGCTCATGTGGAGATGATGAGGGTCACACGGTGTTTTAAGCCAGTACTCACAATGCTCGAGCGCACTGCAATAGCAACAGGTGGTAGCCATGAAATTATTACAGTAGCACGCTACGTACTGCACTGAATTCTAGGCAGTTAAGACTTAATACTGCATCTTTACATTTGTTTATATTTCTCTCAACTGTGAATGGCACCATGTTAAAGTCTGTAAGTATTTCTATATGTGAGTTTTGATAAATTTTAACTAGTTACAATAGATTTATGTATATTTTATGACAGTAAGTGATCAAATAGACTAATATCTACATATATTTTATGCATTCATGACATACCTAACTTTTTCTTAATTTTTTTGATATTTCTAGGCTATGTGGTTTGCGAGTTTTTTCAAATTATTGCAAATCTCCAAAAAAAAATCTTCTAATACGTTTATTGGAAAAAAATCTGCAATAAGTGAGCCCATGCAGTTCAAACTCATGTTGTTCAAGGGTGGTCACCTCTATACTTATTTATTTCATATATATTACTTAAATATAATATATTTATTCATTTTATATATGTATATATGTGTGTGCACATATAATGAGTAACAAGATGTGTATACATAAGACCATCCTTTATCAGATTTGTAGCATGCAAAAATTTTCTCCCATTCTGTAGGTTGTCTGTTTGCTCTTGTGACAATTTCCTTGGCTGTGCAGAAGCTTTTTAATTTGATCAGGTCCCATTTATTTATTTTGGTTGTTGCTGTGATTGCCTTTGGGGTCTTCTTCATAAATTCTTTGCCTAGGCCAATGTCTAGAAGAGTGTTT